>JBBJLS010072742.1:0-10173 GCA_037577275.1 Bryconaethiops microstoma
TTTAAATCCCACATTTAGAGTGCAACATTTAGATATATATTTAACATTTAGATTTAAGATTTAACATTTAATTTTAAGATTTAACATTTACGCAGCAAGAAAATGTACCAAAATGTAACACTGTTTTTTTTAACAGATTTACCTCTAAATGTGTGACAATTGCGCTAAATGATGAAAAATCGACACCTCTAAAATTGTTAAGCTGATTTTACAAACGGCACCCCATATGTGAGTACTCCAGTTATCTCTGATCTGTGTGTGTGAGAGTTTATTCAATTCTATATAACTACTCTCAATTCTCCTCCTCTTATTTTAGGCATACTCTTCCACTCACTAACACTGCCCTGGATGCTCTCTCTGGTTGCACTATTTCCACTAAGTTAAACCTAAAGAGTGCATACACTCTGGTACGCATGAGAGAGGGTACGCATCAGAGATGGCTTTTATTACATCTACTGGCCACTATGAGACATTTGAATTGTGCAGAAGTACAGCTGTTTTTCAACAGTTTGTCAATGACGTGTTAAGAGACATGCTGGGCCGTTGGGCCTATATATAACTAGACAATATACTTATTTATTCGAGGACCATGGAGGAACACGTCCAGCATGTGAGGGCGGTTTTATGGAGGCTGCTGACCCACCAACTGTACTGTAAGTTGGAAAAATGCGCTTTCCACCAGGGCTCCACCACATTCCTGGGGTTTGTGATCTCTGATAAGGGTGTGACCATGGATCCCCAGAAGCTGGATGCTGTGCGTAATTGTCTCCTTCCCAAAATGTTTAAGCAGCTCCAGCACTTTCTGGGGTTTGCTCCTTTCTATTGACGCTTTATCCAGGGCTTCAGTTCGGCTGCAGCGCCTCATACCACTCTTGCTCACTCGAGCTGGATTCCATCTAACCAACTAACCATCGTTTATGCCTACTCTTCACCACAGCTCCCATTCTCCTTCAACCAGACTCCAGTAATCCGTACGTTGTGGAGGTGGACACCACTGATGTGGGTGTAGGAGCTGTACTTTCCCAGAGAGGTCCAGACCAGAAACTGCATCCTTGCAGTTTCTTCTCCAGAAAGTTCAACCCCACTCAACAGGGGGTAGGGGCCCGTGAGCTGTTGGCCATCAAGTGGGCTTTGGAAGAGTGGCGTCATTGGCTCTAGGGCGGCGGTGAGCCATTTACAGTTGGGACGAACCATCAGAACCTCATTACCTATGAAGCAGTTAAATTCAGGACAAGCACGGTGGGTGTTGTTTTGTGAACAATTTAACTTCCATCTGTCATACCACCCGTGTTCAAAGAACATCGAGGTGGATGCTCTGTCTCGTCAATACGAGTCAGTAGAATCAGTGTGGTAATTTTTGACAAATTAATTTTTTGCCTGTCTAGACAAGATAATTAGTTCTTTTATATGGGGGGCAAGCCACCAAGGATTCATAAAACTCTACTACAAAACAGTAAACTCAGTGGAGGATTTGCTCTACCAAATTTGCAGTACTGTTATTGGGCCGCTCATATTCAGAAATTTTGTTGCTGGGTTATGATTTCTAAATTATCTTGGTGCAGATTGGAACTTTTTTCTTGCAGGGCATCATCTATCTCTGCCTTACTTTATTCACCTCCACCAGTAAAAAATTTCCCACTATACGGATAACCCAGTGGAACTGAATTCACTAAAGATCTGGTGTCAGTTGGTTTAAGTTTGGGGCTGTCTCTTCATTTGCACCAATAAAAGATAATTATTTGTTCCCTACATCACTTCTGGACTTTGGAATCTTTTCTCTCTGGTATGACAAAGGTATTAAATGTTTGAAAGATTTATTTGCGAATGGCCTTTTTCTAATTTGTCCATTAGCTATGATTTTCCTGCGTCACATATGTTTTGTTATTTTCAAATTCGTAGTTTCACCTCCAAGACTTTTCGGTGTTTTCATTTTACTCCTACAACACAGCCTTGGGAGGATTTGCTCTCATTGAACAAACGTGAAAGAGGAACAATCTCAAAGCTTTATGACTATTTTATCCCTAGATACTCTAATACTGATCAAAATCAAAACCATATGTAAAAAGGAATTAGATATGAAATTAAACAATGAGCTCTGGGACTTGCTAAAGATAAAATAAGATCTACCTCTTTCTGTGAATGACTTGGACTCTTATACAGGGTATGCTTTTCTAAAGCAAGGCTTTCTGAAATATATCCCAATGTTATAGATGAATGCGATAGATGCCATGGACTCCCTTCTCATTTAAGTCTAGTGTTTTTTTATTGCCCAAACTTGCAGACATTCTGGTCCATATACTTTGACACCATGACTAAGATACTCAACATGACTAAGATAGCTTTTTCATCACTGGTAGCCAGATGTATAATCTTATTACACAGGAAGTCGGCCTAAAAGCCCTTCCATCTCCCAATGGCTTATAGAAACAATGTTTTGTATCACATTGGAAAAAGTTAAGTACACGTTGAGAGGATCGTCAGCACAATTTGCCCGTAAATGGCAATCTTTTATCTCTTACTTCATGGAACTACAGGTGTTGCCTGCTTGAAATAGTTTTTGTTATTTTCTCTTACGTCTTTGGTGGTGTACTAGTGGTGCACTGGTCGGATTGAGCCAGTTCATGAGGGCCGGGGGATGTGAGGTTGTTTTTATTTTAACTCATGGTTAAGTATAATGTGTAAGTCAAATTGTTTGACCAATGTTATGTGTTTCATTAAAATAAATTGAGAGAGAATCACAAAGAGGAACCAAGGCCCCTTATAGTCTTGTGAACACAGCACAGCACAGTGTGAACAGTACGAATTTTCTTCTCTGCATTTAACCCATTTAACCCAAACCAAAGCACTGGTCTGTCCTACTTTATGTCTTCTTATCAAAATTGATCAAATAGTTATGGAATCTTTCTATTTCTCAATGACACTCCTTCTGAAATCCAGACCTATCCTCTCATTCACAGCAAGAAAGTCTCCAGAAGGTGACAAAAGTTTTTTTTATTGAACTTTTGTTTTGAAGCACATATTAATAGCCACTGGACATGTATGTAAGTGACAAATCAAGATTGAAAAAGAGAGAGATTCAGTTTGCCTTTGCCCACGGGACAGGAACGGTCAGGCCTGTAGCCGATCGATATCAGACTGGTGCAGGTGCCCAAGTGGTCATCGAAGTTAAGGTCACTGTCCCACACCTCCAGCTTCAGGATGTCATAACTTTTGCATTTGCGAAAGCAGAACTCAGCGTTCCATGAGGGACTGGAAGTGTCCTTGTGAATCTCGGTCATGCCGCCAAAAGAAGAGCCACACCACACCTTAACATATGGGTCAGGGTATGAAAAGAAGTCGCCTTCCAGACCAGAGGCACGTAAGCCCCACACACAGACAGCAGCTTCAGTGAGCGACAGGTGCGCCACTAGCACCAGGACAGCTATGTACAACGAATGAAGAGTCATGGCTTTACCTGAGGACACGGGAATAGACCAGGAGATTATGGATATTAAAATGTATGAATATTTATACAATTCTAGGGCATTTCAAAGGTAAAAATTAGGGCTGGCCTGAATAATTGTGTAGCATTTTGTGACACTGCCACATAAGTGCAGGATTCCCTTTATATATACAGTATATATATATATGGCAAGATGCCACAATAAAAGCGCGAGCCACCTTATAAATAGGCTATCCTTAATATTTAAATTTATGGTGAATGAGAAATAATAGCCCTAACAAAAACATTTTAAAATATTATTTGTCAAAACCCCATCAAGTACCGTGGGTGACCTGTCAATCAACATCAGCTGATTGGCGGGTCCGGGTGACGTTCCCATTTTTGAATCGGATAAAGGAAGGAGAAAGAAGTGCGCTGGGGAGAAGGTCTATGTGGGACCTGTTACACCTCTTTATCTAAACTTTCTTTGCAAAGTAGAAACGTGCACAAACTCACCGGAGCCACAGGACTCAAACATCCAGCGCCGTGGAGAAGCTAGGCCGGTGAGACGTATTTTTTCTTGTTTTTTTTGTCTTTTGCCGGAACTTTTTTCATTCTTGGAGGACTTTTTTGGGTTTTTGCTGTGCAGGGAATATATTTTTGGTGTGGACTATCGGGACGTTTTTTTGGGAATTTTTGCCTTCTTATATTTTTGGTGCGGAAGTTTTTAAAATAATTTTTCTTTTCCATTTCTCGGTTTCGCTGCATTTGAGAAGACTGGGCTGTGCTGTAAGTGCATTGTGTGCGCGCTCGTATTGAGACTTTGGGACTGAGAGACACTCATTACGGGCTGGAGAAACTTGGTATACTTGGGTTTTGGGGAAAATTATATCCAGTGGAAACTGTTACCTGTTTATTGACTGGTGTTTTCGTTTTGGTAGTTTTAAAGAAATCAGCACTCTTTACCTTTCAATCCGTTCTTGTTTTTTATGGTAATAATTCTTAGCAGGTTGTTACAATTGGAATACTCAAGTACTGATGGGTTCGCTGCCATTTGATTCTGTATTTAGTATTCGTACATTTAGTGAATCATATGAAATATTTATGAAGTTATAGTGATACTTATCCGAGTACCTTACAGTCTACATAACTTATAAAGGCTGTGTTTGAATGAGAGGCTACAATCATGCCTTCTACAGCAACATATAGTGTGAGCGGCTGGGCTTTAGACTGACTGTTGATACATAACAGCTTCCTAATGGACACACTTTGAACTGCAGTAACAGAAGTATGAGAACGAAAATGATGGAATGTAATTTTTTGAAAAACAAATTGAAACAAGTATTTGAGTACTTGAAAATAAACATCGACCAGCTCTAATAAAACACAAAACAGCTTTGTATATTTTTTTACTACCCGTGTCCCTGCGTAAATAGTGTCCCTTATGAGTATTCAGGGCATTCTGTGATGAGAATGACCAAGAAAAGAACCAGAAAATAAAGTTATGCTAGTAGTCACATTTTTTTCGTACATCTGTGATGTAATAAGATATGCTGCCTGTTCATTATTCATATGCAGTATTTTAAAAATACTCAAAATAATTCTGAAATATCATTCCAAAATAGTAACAACAAACCAAATGGTGGTGAAATTTGAGATTCGATGATGCACTGAATGACATCCTAAAGAGTCACATTTGATTTGGATCTTACAATTTATCAGTTACAACAGGCTAGGTGACAAGTCTCCGGTTCTTGGATGATACCTCAACCTACAGTCTGTGTTAGAATCCTCCAACTAGGTTCTGAGGCTCAGCCAGAACATGCATGCAAAGGAAAGGCATCAAGACAACCAATGAGTCTGAGAAGCTGGAAATGAAGAAATGCATTCTAGACAAGCTACAGTCCAAGCAAGACCTAACAGAGGTTGCAGTTTATTAGTAATGTGAAGAAAGTGCCTTGGATGTCTCACCTCACTTCTGTGGAGCCTGAATGTGAAAATCCCTGCTTAGCCAAACCAAATTTAGAGCCGATTCGTGTTTACCTAGAGTTAAAGTTTTACTCAGTTTTTTGGTACAGGTTACGATCCAGTTGGATTTACGGGAAATAATGATCTATGAGGTAATATCAAAAAAATGTTATGCTTTTAGGTTTTTCTTATAAGCCCACGGGAAAATGGATTCACATTACAGAGTAAAGAAAAGCATTACAAGAGCAACTCAAAGCTTAAAAATCAGTTAAAGGCTAATGTGCTCTAATTTAAATTGGGAATTTTATATACATTATCTAAAGTAATCCAGAGTAGTTTTAATGTGGTTCATTGCAGAGGAACCTCCAAAATTTGTTTATAGTGAAGGTGAGTGACAAAAAATATCCATTTTATGTACATAAAATGTGTTCTTGTCACGGAGCAGACACGAATGGGACTGACCGGTCGCCCAGTGTTGCGTGAGGGAAGAGCCCAGTCGCGGATTGGCACAAAGAGGCTTATCTGCGAACACTCCGGACTCAGAGTGAAGATTCCCACCAGGAATCAGCGTTCACACGCACTCAGAAGGGTAGAAGGGTTTTGGGGAGAGGATTTGGGGCTGATAGTACTCACGGTACCGCTGAGTTGAGATTTGGCAAGACGCCAGGTTGGGACCCAATGACTGAGTGCTGGCTTAGTGCCAGCTTCCGGTTTTTATACCCTGCCTTGAGTCATTTCCCACGCCCCTGGGACGTCACGTGGATGGTGCGTGTGACAGGCCTGTGCAAAAGTTATGGCACATTTGATATCAAATATTTTTTTTATATGTAAAATACATAGAAAGGGTCCCCTAAAACGTATTTATTTTTGGTTGTTTTCTGTGTTAACTTATTTTCACTTTTATTCTTTGAACATTTGTAAACAACTTTTTTATGGAATAAAATACAGATAACAATAGTGATAACAGTGCATAGTGTCTATATGGCATTACAACACACTGCATGTATTCCTTCACCATGAATGGATGTTAGAAATGGTTTGGGCCAAAAGCTTCTCAAAACAACATCTCAGGCATCAGGATCATAACCATTTTAATGGAAGAACTTTCTGTGAGGGAGCTTTTAGAATCAGACGTTCCAACAAAAGGATTATTAGTCCTATCAGGAAAGTCTTACTATTTAAACACACTTTGGTGGTTTCAGCTTGTGAACTATGGGAACAACAATTAAACTGACTGCTACTGGATTGAAAGTGATGAGGGAAGAAGAAGGGAGAAAAGAAGATGGCCCTGAGAAAGTTTGGTGGTTTGGTGATAAATTTGGTGATAGGCCCCAGGTACCCGTAACCCTAGTAAAGATTAAGCGGTTACAGACAATGAATGATAGAATGAACAGTATGTTAATGGAAAATATGGACGTAAAGATGGATGACAAAAGAGAGATGCAAGGGAGCTACTTTCTTAAAAAGTATAATCAACATTAATGGCTTTAAGATATAACAAATTTGTATAATAAAATATCAACTTTTAATATACAAGAAATAATGACATATTATTTGGTGGGGTAGATTCAACATTGTGTGTTACTACTAGTACTAATATTATTAATAATAAAATAATGAAGAAGAAAAAGAGAAAGAAAAATAAGCCCCGCAATCCACACTGGATTTAGGCAACAGGGAAATTCGGTGTTCAAGGTAAAGTTTATTCAGGTGAGTTTGTTCTTCTTAAACAAACAAGGCGTCCGAAACCCCCCCCAAAAAACAACCCAAAACAATGTTGACCAGTGTTGCCTCATTTTGTTTTTTCCCCTCATTCACTCATCAAATAGTGCCGGGAAAAAAAGTCCCTAAACATTCCCTAAAAATGTTACTATATAGTAAAACTGCATATATCTGCATTAAGTCATGTAAACGTATTCAGTGACATCCATCAACTGTGCTTTAAGAGTAAAAATAAATCTACATGGTACATGATAAAGTCCCGTGTTTACTGATACACTGGAGTGTGCGGCTTCATGTCCAGGTGATGTGCAGTTTATGGCGCCTCCTGCTGGCTTTGCCCTGTAACTTGGTGATGTTGTTGAGGGTCATGGACCAGCAGCCGCTCAGGTCGAGAGTGGACAGACGAGAGCAGGTGCTCACAAGCTGAGCCGTCGTCTCCACGGTGACGTCAGAGCGCTTCAGGCTAACGTGTCTGAGATGTCGCAGCGGCGGCTGGTCGGAGGCGTCCGGGGGCTTGGCGGCGTGATCCAGAACCAACCGGAACACGGGATCCAGGCGACAGGGAGTGGCGATCAGAGACAGTTTCTGGAGCTGTGGGGAACCTCTCAGCAAGGCCCACAGCGGCCCCCTCAGGGACCCCCAACACAGCGTGGGCCTCAGCTGCCTCTCGTCCAAGAAGAAACTGTTGATACAACAGATGACTGATGCATTATTGCAAATTCATGAACAATACCGGTCAGACAAACTAGTTTTAGAATGGTTTTCTGTGTCTAGAAGAACTTTATTAGCAAAATTATATGCGGAATCTGCCATTATATTTACTGTTTACAGTCATTTAAACCAAGTGATTTAAATAAAATCTACTTTCAACAACCTCCAACTCCAAGCATTCCAACTTACTGTAGTGTTAAAGAGCAGAGGTGTGGAAGACATGGCATGTTCCAGTCTTCTAGGTCTTCATCATCCTCATCGTCCTCCTCCTGGTTGGACCTGGGAGGGTCTATGTGAACGATGAGAGTGGTCAGTTTGGGGCAGGCACGGATGAGCTCCAAGAAGTGCAGGTGCCCATCCGCTTGGACTCCTTCCAGGGTGAGGGAGATCAGGCTAGAACCGGTGGCCTGCAGAGGGGGAACCAACTCAGAGAGAAAACCTGAGAACTGCAGGGAGAGGCTGCGCAACTGACCAGACCATCGAGCCAAACCTCTAGTTAAAAGCGCCGTCCGCCTGAAACCCAAACCTTCCTCATTGTCATTATCACCCTCATCGTGGCTGTTGAGAGATATAGAGTGAAGGTTTGGACATAACCGCCCGAGAGCGTCCAGACTGCTGAGGGAAACGCTTTGAACATCCTGAAGGTCCAGTTCCAAAGCGTCCTCCTGGTCTGTCCTTGCTACATCTGGCTTGCTTTTGTCTAAACGAAGCCCTTTGTCCAGACTTTCCTCCAAACTGTCCTCTTCGCCCACTTTGTCTCTACCTTGAACTCTCTTGCCCCATAATTCCTGAAGACTGACGACTCCCTGTTGACTGGTGAACCCCTCCGTTAGCCCAAAGTCCTGGTTCTGGATCAGCACACAAGCCTGGCCCACGTTATCCAACGCCACATGCCGCAGGCTTGGCAAGGCGAGGAGAACGATGGCGACGGAAGCTGTGCCGTTGTCCTCGTTCTCCTCCAGACCGATATCCAGAGCCAGCAGGCTGTTCAGACTCCTCAGGCCGCTCCCCTGGGCCAGGGGCAGCAGGGCGGCTGGGTGGAGGTGGGCGCAGCGAGAAACGTCCAGGTGCTTCAGCGCCGGGTTTTGCTGAGCCACCGTTACTATCACGCCACGGTCAGACAGAGTTCCAGCCAAAGAGAGGGAGGTGAGGCGAGGCAAGCTGCCCAGAAGAGTGCACAAGGTCGAGGCAGAGACGTTTACAGCACCACACAGATTAAGAGACTTCAGAGACTGGGGTGGGCGGGATAGAGGGAGTAAAGAGAGGAAGAGAGAGAGACGAGAGAGAGGATATTTCATCAGTTATCATATTAGTCAGTTCAACACAATGACAAAACCTCCAAGTGTTAAAAAGAAATTAATAAACAATAAATGAATTAATGAATGAATAAATAGACAGACAGACACACACAGACTGAGAGATTAATAAATAAATAACAACTGCACCATAGCTTTTGCACGGGCCCTACTTGATGTTTTTTTAAAATAATATGTTAAATAAATAAAAATACAGTAATTATGCCTTTAAATACGCAAGATGTTCAAAATGTACCATATAAGGTTGTTATAATGCCTAGTTATATGTGTATTAATGTCATTTTGGATACTCTGTGCGGCTGTATATCAATTAACTATATTTCATCCTGACATAATACTTTAGCACTTTAAATTGCTTTTTATAATCTATCGCACGTGATCGAGAGAAGCAGCGTCTTACCCTTAACCGACCAAAGGTAAATGACTTTGTTGGAAGATCTGAGAAATCATGGGATTTCCTCGCTCTCTTTAATTCAAACAAAGTAAAGTGGCTTTATTTGATCAGGCGCCTTCCATGCCAGACTAGTGCCAGCCTTATCAATGCCTGGCAACCTCTAACGCACTGCTGCAGCTGCCAGGCTTTGATAAGGCTGACACTAGTTCCAGATATAAAAACACATTAAAACCATATTTTCCTGATACTAGGCCTGATATTATGTGAATGTGAGTGTCTGTGGTGTGTGTGTGTGTGTGTGTGTGTGTGTATGACGGACATTCTAATGAAAGTAATATCCAAAATTAGGTTCTGCTAAAACAAACAAAAAAAATTGAATCAAATTAATATCCAGATTGAAGAAGTTTTTATCAAATTAACATAAGAACCCACCACGACTTTAAATGTCCTGGAAACTTTCTCACACAACTTTATCCTTGACTTTACCTCATTAGGCCCCAAAGTGACCTGTTCGTAACGTCCTGGTGCAATTACATGTGAATTTGGGTACCCATGATGTCATTATCAAGATGGCCGCCTGCAGGGTAACCACACCTGACCAAATCATCTAATTTCAAACATCTTATTTTTGGTAACTAAAG
>JBBJLS010072743.1:0-10173 GCA_037577275.1 Bryconaethiops microstoma
TATATACACATATATATATACATATATATACACATATATACACATATATATACATATATATACACACATATATATATATACACACATATATATATATACACACATATATATATACACACATATATATATATATATATACACACCATTGAGAATTTTATAATTTATACTGTTCGCTTGCTGTAGCCGTTATACAAGAGTACACATTTAAATATTTCAGTGTCACCAATTGTTAGAGAACTCAGTTCATTGTTTCATTACTCTGGTTGAGTCTTGAAGGGAGTTGCAAAAGTAATGATACAGTGTGGTACAGATAGGTGTTGTTGGTTTTTGACTTTTCGTTCTATATTAAGACCAGCCATCACTCCTTAACCTCTAAACAACCTTGAAAAATCATAAAAAAATTATGAAATGTGAGAATTTGCATTTAAAAAGATAATTTTCAAGGAAATAACGTTAATAAAATGTTAAAGGAGTTGTTGAACGGAAGCTTTGGATCCACAGAATCTCTGTGAAATCACTGTGTACAATGCCAGAAAATTCTGACATGAGGCCGTTGACAGGTAAAGGGGTGCCTTTCCATTATTGCTTGCATTACATGCCCTGGTCACACTAAATTACACACCACTAAGCTTATTGCAGTGGATACCATCACAATCACTGTGCCAAAATTCACAGTATCTTACAAACCTGTGAAAAGTTAGAAACTCAACTTTAAATGTAAATTGTCCATTTTAAATGAACAGAGTCCCCCAAGGCTCAGTACCGGGGCCCCTACACTTTGCAATTTACACCACCTCCTTCGGTTTAATTATTCACTTTCATGGTTTCTCCTACCACTGCTGCGCTGTCAATACATAGCTATACCTCTCCTTTCTGTCATATGACCACACGTCTTGGCACGCATCTCAGGTATCAAAACATGTCCATATGGATGAAGGATCAATGCCTACAGCTAAATCTTGCCAAAACTGGGATAACATCTGGTTATCCCTGTTAGCCCTGACACAGTATGCCACCTAACTTATGGTACAAGTCATGGCTATCTCTCACCTCGGTTACTGCAATGCCCTCCTAGTGGGTCTTCCAGCTTGCATGGCAAGATGCTTGCAGCCGGTTCAGAACGCAGCAGCTCAGCTGGTCTTCAACCAAGTCACATGTCACCCCACTGCTGACTGACCTACCCTGGCTACCAATGGCTGACCGAATTAAGTCCCTAACTCTTGCCTACAGAGTGACATCTGGGTCGGCACCCAGCTACCCTAATCCTATCATTCAGCCTTAAGTTCCTACTCGCTCCCGCCGCTCCTTCAAGGAACATTGTCTCGCTCTACCATCACTACACACAAAGCAAACCAAATCCAGTCTCTTCTCTTTTGTGGTTCCCTGCTGGTGGAATGAGCAGCAGAATCCCTCATTCACTTCAAAAACCTCCTAAAGACTCACCTTTTTATAGACCGTCTCCTCTCCTCTTTCATTACTCTTACATAAAGATTTTACCACTTTAGTACTCTCCTCTGGCTCTCACACTGTCCTGAAACATGAGTGTTCCCTCGTATTGAAAATCGCTTTGAATAAACGTGTCTGGCAAATGAATGTAATGTAAATCTCAGGGCAAACTTCTGAAAGAGCAAATTAAGTACAATAAGAGATCCAAGCTTAGGTTTGGCCCAATTGAAATATTATTCTATCCTGTAGTCATATCAATAAGACAGAGTACATCACAATCCATTCCATCACAACCAATGCCAAGATTATAGAGAATGTCACAGTTTCGAGGAATATAAAAAGGGAAAATCTTCATATGAGGTAATACCTACTTTATGTTACTATTTCATTACTTTCAGGGTCATTTTGAATCATTTTCATTAGAACTGTGTTTGAAATAACAAAGTCAGTCTGCTGATATTTAACCTGATGTCTCAAGGTAAGTGGGATTTACACTGCAAAGATTTACAATCTCTTTCTTTCGAACTGGTGAGAGTTCATTTGCCCTCATGCAGGCTGTCCTTGATTATGTGCTCCTCGTGACTAAGTGCAAAGACACACCTTTCCTTAACAGCCTAAAAATAAAAACGGCACACTCCCTATTACTAGAGCTGAGCTAGAGTCCGATCTAAACAGAATAACTGAAGCAAAAAAGATTTGTTCAGTGGACCACTTCTTAAACACACTTGCTACGCTGTGCTGTACATTTTACTGGTGTAGGCCACATCCACAGTGAATCTCCTTCTTTCTTCAGCAGTTGCCCCGTCCCAACTTTGCTGAAACATGTTGCTGGCATCAAATTTGAAATGTAATGTGGTTTGCTCTCATTGTTCTCGGGACTGTCTTATCACCTGATTTGAAAGCAACATCTCAGGTTCTCAGCAGTTCGCACACCTCTGCAGTTACAGTAGTCTGTCACTGATGCTGTGTACTCTTTCAGGTTAGCAGAGCTGCTATAAATTGCAGCCTTGGAAAACAGGTCCCTGTCAGTATGCAAAACAGTCATAAAGAGCAGAAATGACTCCTGTGGGCCAGGTTTTCGCTTGCTTATGAATGAGCTTTGCACATCTGATAAGCAGTTTGAATAACAGAGGTTCGGTCTGAATAGCTGAGTTGGGCTTCAGCCTTGTATGCGCTGGCTATGTTTGTGTAAACAAGGTCCCTCTCATGGCAAAGTCAACACACTGGTGGAACTCCACTAGTGATGAGCAGTAACCAGAGACTAGCAGAGACTTCACCTTTGAGGTAAACTTTGTCCAGTCTCATGAGCCGAATTCCCGTCATCTCGAAGAAGAAGAGACTGTCAAGCTGAATGGCAGCATCCGGAACTCTGTCGCTGAGTCAAATTTTCATAAACACAAAAAACAAGCAGTTTCAACTCATAGCAACTCACACTGGGTAATCTCCAGGAGTTGGATTTAGTCCAGTTTACTGTCCAGGAAGATGACATTTGATAGCAGAATTCACGGGGGAGCTGGTTAGCTCTTAACTGAGCACGGACGCTTACCTACATGCCGCACTCTCTGTTACTTGTTATGTCCTCTCCCCAGCCAGTAGCATTACGCGATGCTAAGATCCGGAGGTCTGGTCCCTGTAGAAAGCCAAGATCACACAGCTTCTCCAGCAGTCCATCTGGGAGGTCAGTTTCTAGTTCATTTTTCAGTTGAAGCAGAGTCTGTCTATGATAGATATGAGCACCAGTTGTTTCAATTTGGTGTGAAAGTGGCGTGACAACCAACCACTGTTTGCACCACAATGTCTGGTGCATTTATGTATATTTCAGTGTGTGTGTGTGTGTGTGTGTGTGTGTGTGTGTGTGTGTGTGTGTTTGTATACGATAAGAAAGAACTTTGCTTATCCCGAGGGAAATTCTTTTGTCATAAACATGCTCAATGCAACAAGAGGAATAAAAACAAGACAATAAAGAGTTTAAAAAGAACAGTAGTAATAGTGCAAACTGTAACAAAATAACTAACAAAGTAACAAATAACTATAACAGATATAATAAAATAACAGATTATTAGTGCAAGTGGTTATGAAAAGAGATAGCAGCATGTGATGAGGGGATGAAACAGCCATTCAATAACATACAGATGAGTAACTAAACAGCAGATGAGTAATATTGCACGATTCGAATGAGAACCTAATGACATTAATGCTCACCTACAGAGTGAGGAAGAGTTATACAGTCTGATTGCCACAGGTAGGAAGGATTTCCTGTGGCGTTCGGTTCTGATTGAACCAAATCAGGTATTTGATGGTAACTATAAGTAATACTTGACTTCCATGAGGAGATGTCTGGAAATGGCTAAGCAAACGCATTGACAAATAAAATCACTACTTGTATTTATTCTTGCAGGTGAATAAATAACCTTTTTAGAAGGTTATTTATTGACATTAACTGAAGATGCTTGCTGTGTCTAAAACCAGTATGAAAGTAGTAACACAGTAGACAGCATTAGACAATTTACAGCAGCCAACGTATAGAAGTCTATATATATGTAAAATCCTTAATGCATTCAATACTGCACTGCCTGTCTGACATGCTCAAAATAGCCTATAGACATAATCCTCAAAGTCCTGCTCATTCTTTCAGTGCACCTTCGTCTTGTCAGTACTGTTTCAGGGTACTCTGACAACTCTCTTTGCCTGCTTTGTATCGACTTTGCTTTCTTGTTACATCGACAACAAAAGTGCATTGCCAGTGATGAAAGTTGAAGTATTCTCATCCTTGTTTTTGCAGCAATTGAACACTGATACTATTCAGTGTTCATATGTACTACTCGAACTTTTAGTTTTCATTTTCTGATCAGAAGTATCCAGTCAGGTGTTATATGACTGAAAAAAAACTCATAACAAGCTTTAAATCACAAGTAACTAATAGTATCAGGAGCCTTGAAATGTACATGTACGTAGATAAATGCATTTGCACATAATCATATGCATATGCAGTCTTCAGTTTACTTAAAAAAAACCACACAAACACATGTAGTCTCTCCCCTTATCTCACTCTCCTCTAATACCCAACCCCCAACACCTCAGGCTCTGAGAATTTCATGTGCAAGATAAAGAATGTGCGAGATAAAGAAAGGAAGAGCCAGCGACAGAAAAAGTGAGAGAGAGAGAACACATGGCACAGCAGCACAGGAGGTTGGTCAGAAGAAGAGGAAAAAGTGGGAAGGGAGGAAAGGGGCAGAGAAATAGTCACATGTTAGGGCAATGGTGAATAAAAGATAACTCAAATAAAACAGTCAAGGTTTTTAAAATGAGATGCAGGTCTTGACCTACTCTTTCATAACTGGGGACTTTACCCTATCAACCAAGACACTTTCCAACATAGGCACACATGTGCGCTCACCCATACGCACATGTATGCATGCACATGAGCATGCACGTGCAGACACACAGTCAAAACGCAGGCACATTCCGACAAGCTATTAACCCTTATGCCATAGGAGTAAAAGAAGCTTAGCTTGAACTATTTCTGTCAAGACGACTGTAATGATTGGTATAGCAGAAATACTGCAGGGAAGAAACCTAAACTCCTATAGCCCTTTAATCCTAATTTTTTTTTTTACATTTCAATTTACTTTTCTCCACTAATGATTCCAGTGTTGCCACTGCATTTACTTTGAAATGTAAAGAAAATAAGCTATTAGGGTTAATGTGTTAAGATTCTTTTGGCACAATAAATTATTAATGCCACAATTTTTGTAATGATGTTCATGTAATTTCCTACCTTGACCCTTCACACCATCTGTAGTAGTGTAGGCTGAAGGCTAGCTGCTTGCACATCACAATAGTACCCATAACTGTAGCTTTTAAACAGCTTTTAAAGCGAAACCAAGGGAGATTTATGGATGAATCAGTGTGCTATCAAAAGCAACAGGAAAATGTGAATAGTATAAGTACACATGCATACATGCAGGAAACAAAGGTAATAGTTAAAAAAAAACAAATTATATTTAATTGCAGAATGAATGAATGAAAGAAAGAAATATAACATTAAAATGTGCTGTAATCTTTGTATACAGTGGATGTATACTTAGAAAGTTGAATGAAGAAACATGAAATACACATTTGATAACTTTAGTACTGTTAAGTCTCAGCCGTTTTGGTTTTGTCATGGTTACTTTTATTTTTTAACTTATAAGTGTATGTTTGTGTCTTGGGTCACTTGTAAGCTGTCCTGTATTTTAGTTAAATGATTAGGTTATATGATTGGTTCTTGTCAGAGTGTGTTTTGTATTTAAGTTCTATGAGTTCTTGTTTCGTTTGCTGGTCAACCCTCACGAATACCCTGACTGTTTCCTGCATGGTATGTGGCTGCTATTTGGTGTTCTTTTGTTTTGTTCCTGTAGAGTCTGTGTCTTTTCAATAAAAACCATCTAAAGGAACCTGCACCCTGCGCCTCGTCTCACTCCCCGTGCACTCATGACGTGACATTGTAGTTATGATGTAATATTTGTTAAAAATGCCAGTAGTAGCCACGGAGTGTCTTTCAGTAAGCTATTTGGCAAAGAGAAGTTGTTTTATGCAGCTTACTCATTCAGGCTGACTTACACTGACCTCAAAGTATAAGAGCTACAACACTGTAACAGGCCTGTGGATGTGTGTGGTGAGACCATAAATTGATTTAATATATAAACATGGATAAAATGGCTTTCATCACAGCCCACCTGGATCTGCTAGCATTTTGAATCCTAAAAAAATAATAATAAACCAGTGAAATGTGTGCGTACAAGTGTGTCGGTGTCCAAATTCAAAAGGGAGCGAGAAAAATGGATGCAGTCCATCTGCACACTATAAATCTTGATTCGATCTCCACACTGATCTATAACATCTTTCAAAGAAGAGTGCTTTGGCAGACAAAGCAGAGGCTGGAGGAAAGCCAAACTCTTGGCCTCCAAGCATCTGATTTGTCAGACTCCGAACAGTTGCTTCTTAGAAGGAGAGGAGGCCTTCAGTTTATTATACAGTCCAGAACAGTTACACAGTACTCATGGCAGCACTGCGTGGGAGTTATGAAATTTCAAGATCACTATACATCAATAATGTGTACTGTACACTTTACAGGACAGAATGCCTTCTAATCCTTAGGCCTCGTCCACACAGACGTTCCAATCTTGGATAAATGAATGCGCTCTGAATGCCATACGTGTTTTTATTGCGTTTTGTAGCTCCGGTTGATTGACTTCAGTGAGGCGTTACACTGGCGTTTGTTTGACGCTGCTTAATGCCAGCCTACAGCCTGACTTGTAGTTTCGTGGATTAACCTGTGGGGGCAGTAATTATTCTGTCCAGAGTGTTTACGCATGGGTCGTCTTTGTGGGTAGTTTTGCATTGAAAATATGGATCCCTATTCTTTGTTAAAACAAAGCATCCACCTGATATGGCGTCGTAGGTAGGAAAGGTCCACCCTCGAATCATGGGACATATTCGGAACGTCAACCGAATGCCATGTAAATGCAATATTGATGTTTTCTTTGTGTTCGGCAGGATTTCGGCAAAAATCAAGGCTAAGAAAACGTGTGCGGTGCTTATTTGACGTCACCCAAAAACGCACCCGACCCAGCGGAGGTGCTGAATGTGTGAGAGAACATGCAAACTCCCTTCATACAACCATATATGCTTTTGCATACACACAAATGTCTATATTTATATTTTTGTATTATTTGTATAGATTATTTTATATGATACTGTGTTGTATAGTGGTGTTGTTGTATGATACTGTGTTGTATAGCTTTTATTCTACTGTTTTGCTGCTCTTACCTTTGTTCTGTCCACTTTCTGCTGTAACAATGCAATGGTTCATCAAACCATAGAATGTCACTTTTCGAGGAGGGTTGCTATTTTTCAAACTGACATACTAGATGTGCAATCTGGATAGGAAAGTTTATAGTGCATGCTCCACCCCCACACTTGATTCCTCAAGGCTGTCCATAGTAAGCTCATGTCAGGCAGGCTGAGATTAATCACAGTCATTTCTCCTTCAAGGTTGACTCTCGGTCTACTATGGTTCCAGAAGAAGCCCAAACTTATAAGAATATGGAGGCTACAAAAGCTCCTGTCGTCTTTCAAAAGAATGAGAAAAACTCAATAGAATTAGCATGAGCAAAATGGAAATTATGGCGGCTGGGTGGCTAATACATACTTTGCATTTTACAATTTTGTACTTTGTATTTTTTAGGAGATTGCATACTGAACACTAAAAAAATACTAAAATAAAAAAATATTCATTCAAACAGCTTAATGATTCACCCTGGGAGGGGGTGCCAGCTCACTGTAGGGTATACACACACACGGCCAATTTAGAATCCCCAATTCACCTGATGTGCATGTCTTTGGACTGTGGGAGAAACCTGGAGACACCAGAGGAAACCCACACCACCACGAGGAGAACATGCAAACTCCCCACACACACACACACACACACCCCCGGATTCGAACCCCAACCCCAACAGTGCTACCCACTGCACCATCATGGGGCTTCTTCATAGATTTATGCTGAGTAGATTTACGGATCAGTGTGATATTTTTATCTCTGTGTTACTGAGCTCTTTGGATAAAAGACTAAACTACACAGTGTCCTCAGGTAATGGACAGTTGTGTAGCCTGCAGCAGGTGATGAGGAAGCCAAACTGCTGAGAACTTCATAACTGCATTCAAATGATGGGTGAATTCTTCAACAGAAGAGTTACATAAAGATAAGTGCCAATCAGGAAAAACCCACAGTAAAAATGATATCAGAGTTTCCCTGTTATTAAGATGTATAGCTATTCTGTTATATGTTAGAATGCAATATGTTACTGAGTGCATTTAGGACTATATTTAGTATTCAGCCATCACTGCTTTTTCAAAGAATTCTGCCCAACACTGTCTAGTTCATGGTGGTTTGTTCTCAAATAGAAGAATAAGCAAATACCATATGTTGTCTGAGATGAGATGATCAATTCTCACTCAACACAAAAGACAACGACAATGCCACAAGAGCTTAAGTTTTAATACTGGGCATAATAAAAAACTGTTCTCTGTGTTATTGTGTTGTTTGACAATGTGAAAATGCAGAGCATTAAAATGAAGTCTCAGGAATACACCCAATGCAACAGACCTGACATAATTAACAGCAAATTTTCTAATAAACATGGAAAACATTTAATCAAAATGAGTACCAATTAAGGTGACTGAAGCAGATTTCTATTCATTTGTGTGCTTGCTCATGATGGTAGTTTCTAACAATAATCCACATCTTTCCTCATGGAATTTAGGAACTGCATTACTTACAAATGAGCTTGAATGGTGGACAAAGCCACTTTTGCTTCTGCATAAAGAGGTACGAATAAACGGAGAGGGCATATCTGGAGCAGCCAGATTCTGCTGAATAATGGCAATACTGTTGATAGTTAGCTGGAGGTAACCATCCGCACAAGCCAGGAGAGAGAGTGAGAGAGTGAGTAAGCGAGATATATGTGGTAGAGGGGTGATCGCCCTTTTGTTTTTAATGCTCCATTTCTCAGCATTAGCGTTCATTAGAATGAATTAACACCAATGAGGCAATGGGGAAATGGCTCCAGACTGCAGAAGCCCATGAGCATCTGTTTTTAACACTGATTCTGCATTTTGACATACACATTAGATAGAGAGAGATACAAAGGTCCTCGAGTTATGAGACAGATCCGTATCTTCGATGGTGATGTAACCCGAATTTTTTAACCCGAAGTCGAAATACACCCTAGCCTGAGTCACTTACCGATCCTAACACAGCTGTAAAATCATGATCTAGAACATAAAAACACAACTAAGCCACAGAAAAAGGAAAAGGACATAAATATACTGTACTTGTACACTGTACTGTAGTGGGGGACGCCAACTCCCTCATTCATACGCCACATTACTTGTGTATTCTTCCGCCGCGCAACCAAACTAGTTCGGCCACATAGTCTGTAAGTATGGCGCTAACAATGTAAGCCAAGTGGAAGTGAGCGTTATGTTGAGACCGTCGTAACCCGAAGACCCCCTGTACGGGTTGTGAAAGAGTCTGGTAAGCCTCAACATTTCAATTTGAATCTTTTAAATCCTTGCTTAAGTGCTTTCAGGAAAAATTGGGCCCTGGTCTGCCTTGAATAAAACCCAGGATGAAATGTGTTTTTTCGCTTCTTAATATTTTCCCCCCAGACAGTTGCATCCAGTGGGACACCACAAATAGGCACTTTAATATTCATTAAAGTTCTCAGAGTAAGCAAGCTGAAGCATTGGTATTTGTAAAATGGAACAGCATGACTGGAATGCTGATTTAAGGGCTAAGATCAGTAATTGTTCAGCAAGAAATGTGATAACTACAACCATGGAAAAAAGTAAGAGACCGCATCATTTTTGTTTCTGGTTATTGCTTTTGTAATTTGTGGGATTGTGTCTGTATAACATGTGCATGTCACTATTGTTTTCTACACTATTGACTACACTTGATTCTCCATTTTAAAAATAATACATATAAATAATATATTATACCATGGAAATGTTAAACTACACAACACTCTTACATTATTTTACACTTCCAACGATTAAAATAGTGATGTTAAGAGCAGAGTGTGTGCATGTGTGACTCTTTCATCCATCAGAAACTGAATCAGGAGTGAAGCTGCTGGAACACAGCACATAGAAAAGCTGCTCTACAAACACTACTGCACT
>JBBJLS010072744.1:0-10173 GCA_037577275.1 Bryconaethiops microstoma
GGTAGTACATATGGGTAAAAAGACCACTGCAATTTATTCTGAAATCAGCATCTCTAAGAGTATGACACCCATTCCATGCCAGTGTCTGTTAAATTCCTACACAAGCACACCTCCTTTCTGCTTTTTTAGGTACTGATTGGGTGATCAAATCTTATTTAACGAGGAAGAGTATAAAAACACTGTTGTAGTCATCACTCTCCTCTTGACATACTTCCCTACTAGAAGTATGTCAAAGGTAATTATTGCCATTTTGTTTGAGTGAACAAGAGATTTGTTTTTTTCAATTATTCTAGTTCTGTAAACACAGAACTCTTATTTTGATGTATTGTCATTTTCTTCAAAATTATGCTTTAAAAAACAATATCTTTATTTGGAAATTAGAAGAAATATTGCCAGCAGTTCTTAAAAACTAAGACAACGCTGTTCAGTCCCATACTTGCACCTATAAATGATAAAACCTGAGAAACTGAACATTTTTGCAATGGTCTCATATTTTTTCCAGGGCTATATATATAGCTTTAAACTTCATGAATCTCAAAGGCCATGATATACAGTATATTATATGATGTACATTACATATAATGCATTCTGTTTTGCATAATATTTATTATAGTACATACCAATATTATATTATGCATTTTTACAATAATATGCATGGAATATGTGTTTAATATTTATGATGTTGTATGGTATCAAAGTCTGTTTACCTGTTGGAGCACAAAGATAAAATATTGCCCAAATATTACATGGAGGGTTTATTTTAGGATGTTGCTGCACCCCAGGAGGAGAGAGAGGAAAAGAGAGAGAGGAGACACAAGTCATAAGACACCTACATTATTGCCCAAAGATGGGGGGTGTTGGATGGGGGTCTGGTGTCCATACAGAGTGCAGTCAGATGGCCAGTGGTCTGCTAGTGTTTCATGCCAAGTTCTCCTTCCCAACAGGCTGAATTCAAAAAGGCATGAAAAGGCAGATGTGGAGTGGTAAAACAAAACGATGGACTGAGACATCATCATGAAGGAGAAACAGGAGTGCTTGTGAAAGGATTATCACATGCTAGAGAGCATCTGCTACCGCTCTTTGGGACCATTTCACCTCATGGGCTGGTAGAGATCAGCCAAAGCTTCATAAGGTCATACACGATGGCTTAGATTTGGAGCTTACTGTGATGCTGATGGTCCAGTGTCATATACTGGAGTGCCTTCATGACCCTGTTCTCCTGCTTATAGGTTCTTGATACCTTGACTTAGTTGTGGTCTATCACACCGAAGCATGTCACAATGTCTATTTCTAGTTCATGAAATGTTGACACACATCTCAAGAAGATGATATGAAGAGCACAGTTCTCATTCGTCTCTCTTTCATTCTGCCCATATTAAACATATGGCCAGCCACTTTTCGTCTCATGAGAACATCTGTGCTTGCAAACACATCACAGTTTGTGGCACCGGCCTGCAAAAATAACCTCATATGGCATGAGCCATAATGCAGAACATCTAGCAGATACAATGAGGTCCTGGGGAGCAGGAGGTCTAGGAGGTCTTCTGTCTTATTATGAGCAAAAGTTTCTTATATCCAATAGTATTATCGTTTTCCTTCCTCTGCTAATTTATTCTTTTAACAATTCTCTCATTCTTTCCCCTCTTTACTTGTTTTTTCTTTTAACCCTTCTCTCATTCCTTTACCCATTATGTAATTTATTCGGTTTTCTATTTCATTAGTTTCTTCTTTCTATCAATTATTCATTTACTCCTTCACTTGTTTTTTTTTTTAATTTATTATGAATTATCTCATTTTTTCATGCCCTCCATTATGTCACTATTACATGCAATAATGGAGTGTAACTCGAAACCACTATTTGTGCTAACTAATTAACTTCTTCAGGAATAGTTTTATTTATTTATCTATAGTAATTATGTCAAACTTTCTTACTGACTTCAGATTTTGTGTATGTAGCATAGGGCATATCATACATACAGAATATTTCCGGAGAGTTTTATTTTGACTTTATACTGTATTTGATATTGTTCTTGTCTCTGAAGTCGTAGAATAAGCAGTTTCCTACAGGATCAATAAAATTTCCTAAATCTGATTCTGAAACCCAGGATGTGGCCTTTGTTGTGAGGCAGCTCTGTGGAATCCCTCAAGTTTCTCGTTGGAGTAGAAAAAGGCCAAAAGAGCAGCTATACAACCTCAGGTACCATTAATGAGAAGCATGTCAGGGTGTGTCCATGGAAACGGTGATACCAATGGTCGGCACGGGTCCGTCTGCCACTCGGGGGCCTCTCGGGCCTGGTTCCTAAGCCATCCATCACATGCAGTAATGGAGAGTTTCTGGAGCAGTCTGTGGCTGACTGTGTTAAACCACAGCGATGACAGCTATCTACTCTCCCTCTGCTGGGCTACCATCGCTCTCTCTCTCTCTCTCTCTCTCTCTCCTCTCTCTCACTTTCTACTTTTGAGCATTCCGTGAAGAATTTCCCCACTTCTGCATCTCGAGCCCCTCCCCACCATCCAGCTCCGTTCAATATGTTTCCAATCTGCGTGCCCTGTCATGGTCAGAGCTGCTTCCACGAGAGGAACCCACGTCCTTCCAAATCAAACACGTCGGATATTCAAGGACAGACGTGGCAGCCTCAGATGATTAATGGCAAGACTGCTCGTTTATTTGAGGTTAATCAATACACCAGCACACAGACGTAGTACGAATAAAGAGTGTATTGTTTCTTTTAAGTTTTAGGATGAATTGTATTCGGGCTCAAGGAAATCAAACGTCAACAAGACACAAAATCAGCTCATTCCATTCCCAAGCAGTGAATTATGATTTAACCCTAATCCCAGCCGCTCAGGGTTTGGGATACATCTCTGAGGTTTTCCGAAGAGCTGATGCTATTTGAGCACACACACACATACACATACACATACACAAACACACACATACATACACACAAATACATATACACACACACATGCACACATACAAACACATGCAGATACACACAAATGCATACATAGACACAGACACACACACACACTCAGACACATATACATACACACACACACATACATACACACACATATATACACACACACACGCAGATACACACACAAATTTATACATATATACATATATAGACATACACACACACACACACACACACACGCACACACATACATACACTTGCACACATATATATACACACACACACAGAGCACAGGACAAACTGTTTGGCCTGGAAGTTTCAGGTTTTCTCTCTCATCCAAGCACAAAAACACTCATTCAGCATGCTGAGGCAATAACACACACACACACACAAACAAGCGTCTGACTTTACTGTGAGGTTTCAGGTGTTATCGTTATCCCTTTTCGACTCAGTCCGGCTGAAGGCTTAAGACCCTGTTATGTGATCTGATGGTCAGGGGGCGGGGGGTACAAACTTCCCTCCAAACAAACCCCTCATGGATAATCCGGACGCTGAATGCTGAAGTTCAGCCAGCTTCTTCAATTCAAAAACAGACACAGTCTGATTCCCATCTACACCACTATGCCTTAACAACAAAGGGGCTGGGGTCCAAGAAAAGAATCAGTTTTCATTTGAGATTAAACACCAAATAAATGGTATTATAAACTACCAATGAGTGAAGGCAACAGGAAGGCATCCTTAATATACTGGCAACTTGTTGAATGCATTAAAAATCAAAGGAAGGTATACTGTGCAACTGAGTGTCAGTGTGTCTTGGTTGTTAGTGTGTCTCCTAGTTTGACCCATGTATTGGAACATATCATGGACAACTAAATTTAAATCTGAGTATTTTATGGGTTTTTAAAATTTTTTCTAAACATTTTGTTTGTTCTCCCATTCATATATGGAAGCAAAGCTCTCAACAGCTTGCTTTGAACTCAACACATTTCCATATTCAGATTTAAGAAGTGTTCCAAACCAAACTGCTTTTTGAATGAGGCAGAATAAGAGACAGCCAGCCAGTACATAGCTCATTCACATATATCAATCTTAAAGCCATAGATACAGGCAGGCAAATTCTAAGGGACGGAGAGAGTTTGGAAAATTGCCATGAAAAAAATTAGTTACGGTGTTTTTGAAACATAAAAAGAACAAAATTTTATAACTGGAAAAAATTAAAATACAAGTGTGATATGGACCTGATTCAGACAATCAGAAATGCAAAGAAATGTATTTACATTAAATGGCAATACTATACTACAAAGTTTCCTACAAATCAGCACTTTACTCAAAGAATTTACATTTTTTAAAATGTACTAAATAAAAGTGAGGCATCGAGTTTCCAAATATTTTAAATCAAACTTAGTGTTTTATACAGTGCACCTATCTGTATATTAATTTGTCTGTCTGTCTATCTGTATCTTGGCCTTACATTTTAAAAAAATGTGTAAAAAAGACAAAAAATTTGTGTTAAAAAATATTAAAATCCGAATTTTTATATCAGAATTTTAGGAATGTGAGGAAAGAAATATCAGTGTTATCCACTCAGTATTCCAGTTAATTACTACTGTATACTATTTTAAATAGAAATTTATAGTATTTTGAAAATAAAGGTGCCAAAATGGGTCCCTTTTACAGTGCCATAGTAGAACAATTTTGGGCTCCTAAAGAATGGACCGTTCTTTGGAGAACTGAGATATATGAGTGTGAAGAAACTCTAGATATTGTTCTAGAACTGTTCTAGAAGTAACTAGTAAATTGGCAAATAATCTATGCATTATATTCTTTGAAGCTCTAAAAGGTTCTTCACAATCACAAATCTCTTTATCAGATATGGCTCTTCTATATCAATGCTTGATGCAACCTTTTTAATACTTTTAAGTTTTAAGTGTGGAAGAGTGTTCACTGTTAATAAGGCAAAAATATGGAACAACTAATCTTCAAAATTGAATCACAAAGACCAAGTACCTGTCATAATTATGAGAACTACACTCCAGTTTTATATGAAACTCTCTCTGCTTCTTTCTCTCTCTCTTTCAGGCGCTTGCTGATTTAAAGAGTGGGTGTGAGGTTGACTTCACGCTTATTGGCTACACGAAAGGATCCAGGGGTCTGCCAGCCGAGGGCCTCTCACGGGTGGCCTGGCTGCAGGCGGCTATTGAGGTCCACCACACCCCACTGCTTTCATTGCTCTCCACACGGTGGTTTTGATCATGTTCAAGAGCAAAAATGTTGCACCTTGATTAGACAGAGGTGAGGGTGGTCGGCACGGCTGGATCCTTATTCCAGTATCAGCACTGCACTGGGGCCACAGGGAGCAATGGGGAGCCACAGCTGTGTAGATCAGCAGTACAATCTGATCAACGTTTCACAAACAGGAATGGTTTTATTGGCATGCTGCTGTGAAACGTGCCCAGACATGGTTCTTTTGGGCCAAGGGTAGCATCGGGGCTTCGACTATGCAACGGCAAAGAAGCAAGTGACCAGGGAGTGGACACTGGGCAGGATAAATTATAGGCCTATACAAAGGCTGGAAATTATTATGAAGCCTAAAAAGACATTGGGATCATGAAATTTCCAGACGTTTTTATCACAATCAAGAGTGCATCTACGGTTGGAAGGAACAAAGCAAACGTTAAGGTCCATCATAGTTTCCGCTGTGTCCTTCATGCATGAACATTAAGGCCTTGCGGTTTTCCGTGCAGGGAAAACGTTCAGTGAGGGTGGAACCCTTCAGAAAGATCGTTTTACCAATCGCACTAAATGCTGTAAAAGGAGAAATAGAAAAACTACAGCTTAGACAAGAGTGGTTTTGCCTATAGACACTGTATAAAGGTTACAGTTTAGAGTACAAGCTTCAACAATGTGTGTGATTAATACATTTCCTAAATGAATGTCTAATATTCTTAATATATTATATATATTAAAAATATATATATATCTATGTGTGTGTGTGTGTGTGTGTGTGTGTATGTGTGTATTTTCACACAGGTGTAAATATAACTGAGCAAGTTTGTTTGTTTATCAGGGTGTCATAAATATTAGCTATGCTAAAGTGTGTGGACACACAAATATGCGCTCTTTCATCCCTAATCTCTCTCTCATACACACACACACAAGATAACCAGTGTTTTAAAATTCCAGGCCCATGACAGTGTATCAGTCCTGAGGCAGACTGAAAGAGGCCTGCAGCTTTCGTTATCTCCCCACTCACTATCAATACAACCTACAGGATTTAGCATGGAAAATAAATATCACTCTGTTTAATCACTCTGTTGCTTCCATACACACCAATAAACATGTCTCTTAACATTTGTGTGTATATCTAGACAACCAGAAAGACATTTGGACACCCTACTCTTATTGCGTCCATTTTCCACATTTCAGAAGTGAAATTAAAATGTGAAATAACATCTCTGGAATCAGGAAGTGACCCAAAAATTCTTAGACAAATCTATTTTAAGCAGTCCCCCCATCCCCTTTGCCTCAGTCTACTTTGGCATTATCTCAAGTAGTTTGATGAGCTTGTTGGCCATGAAAACTATTTGATTTCAGCTATTTTTTTTTATTTATTTCATTTATTTATTTAAAAAAATATGTATGTATAGCAGCTGTACTATTTTGGTGTGCCTTTAAAAACACTTTTCAAAACTATAGTATAGGAGTCTCTGTGTGGCACAATTAAATATTGACAAATCCATTAATTGTGTTGTTTTGAACTTTACTGGCAGAACTTTTCAGTTCCAGTTAAACCCTAAGAAAATACAAACCCAAGAAAATGAAATGTATTATTATGCTGAGGTAAGAGGGTCTGTATGTGCTGACTCACCTCTGTCTGACTGAGAGGAAATGTGTGGCTTAATTAAATTAAGTTTCACTGATTTTTAGTGCAGTGACGTAGTGGCTGTCATACACTGCTACACAAATTCAGGCCTGCAGACAGAACACCTCACATGATGTACTAAGGTATTAAAAATCAGCTAGAGAAACTTTTTCGAGGGCAACATCTTACTTTGGGCTTCCCAACCCATAATAAAATTCTATTCTATTCTTACATTTGCAAGAACTTAAAAGATGCAGACTTCTTTCATTTTGATTGGGGCTATAATGTAATATATGCTGAGGTAAACATAATAAAACAGTGTAACTATATTCAGGAAAAGTAGAGTGAAAAATAAATAACAATTAAACTGAAATAAATACAAAATCAAACTAATGTGTGTTTATTTGGCATGTTTATTTGGCACTGATTGTCTTAAACCAAAGTCATGATTTGTTGATCAGCCAAGTCATGTTTGCAGTTCAGGTATTCTTAAGTTTAGTAATGGAGCTACAGACCTAACAATGACATGAATAGTCACTCAGATTAAAAAAATACCAAAACTTCTCTCAACCCTCTTAAACTGCATCCATATCTTCATTAAGGAGGTGCTGTGTTAGAATGCTGCATGCATCATTGGGGTTTTGTATTACTGTAAGTCATACTGTCCTAAACCACATCGACAAGTCTAGTCCACCATAGTGAAGGGCTGGATGCAGTTTAGAGTAGATTTGCTGAGCCACTTTTAATGAAATAATATTGCTGTTTGGATGACTATTGGTAAATTTGCCTTTGCTGCTTCAGTTCTAAACCAGAAAAGCAACATTTGGACTGTCTTTGCTGACTGACTACATTTGAGTAGAAAACTGTCCATTTTATTTTGCTCAGTTCACAGCTGGACTTTAAGCACCATGTTGTGGTTTGTGGGCCCATATACAATCGTTTATATCTTGGGAGACCTGTTTTTTTTTTCTGACAGCCCTTCTAGAAAGAAACAGCCCTGCTGACTGGAGAGGCTTGAACTGGATTATCATGCTGTAGTTGGTGAGAAGCACCATCAAAAGGAAGCCAATAGCCAAGCTCATAGCTAAAAACAATCTCCTATGGACACACTGCACAAAAACTCTGCATCAGCGACAGCTTCTCTGGTTACATTGTGAGATTACACTCATTATCATGAGAGATCCACAGGCCCAGGCAATGGTGGTAGGGTAAGGAACGGGGTGGAGGGGGGGTGGGGAGGCCCTGCTCCACTTTTAAAACTGAATTGTTGATTCTCGTGTGCTGACAGCGCGAGAATGTCACTTTGCAGTTCCTCTTAAACTGAAAACGGGACTGTGTTCAATCACAGATGGCCAGGTTCATCATAAATCGAGTGCTGAGAATGAAGGCCTGAGCCGTAACAGCAACAACACTTGGCAGATCTGAATCGCTTCTTGTTTGCGTGCGTTGAGTTTAACGTGTCATGGTTTAGTCTGTCTCCTTTTTACAACGCTGCAAGGGACTGCCGCAGGAGTCCTATAACAGCCAGGAGAGCTTATGGTACTCTCAAGCACACCCAAGCATCGCAGCTGTGTTTGGCCTCATCTGTCAGTGCGATTGCAGAGAACGAAAAACTCAAGAGGCCACTTTGCGATTGCTGTTTCTGCGCAAACAGCTTCATTCTTGGGTCCCTCACAAAGGCCTGAAACATTAGCACGGTGATATACATGCTGTGGTTCTGCATGACACCCACCCAAACACTTTGCAGCCACAACAGCCCACTCAAACTAAACTGTTTGCAGCGAATGAAGGACTTTTACTTAATAATGGTTACACAGTGGGCCTTATTAAATAAATCATTGCAAATGCTGAAAACACTTGACTTTTCAAGTAGAGTAGAGAAACTTCAATAGCCATGAGATGTGTCATGAAATGTTTCTTAGCTCAGACCACTAGAACTAGAGGGTCAGTTCAAAGTAGTGGACTTACCTGTCATTGAGGAACAGCCTCCAGTGCATCAGCACCTTTGCAACCTTAAAGGAGCTTGCCTTCTCCGGCAGCGCCCTCTTGTGTTCTAAGGAGGTAAAAAAAACAATTGAAGGTTAGATCAAGGGCCTCTTTGGACCTGAAGGGCTGGAGTCCAGCACAGTTTGGGAATTTTCCTGTTTGAAACAAAATCTGGCTCAACAAACCTGTTAAATGGCAGATTAAAAGGGGGCGTCTGAAGAGGGGAAATGCTGGACACCGACCCTCCAAGACCAGATTTGAACATTCCTGGGTTAGATACTTCTCCAACAAAACTAAGGGTTTAGAAATAAGATTTTCAATAGGGATCAAATTTACATACTTAATAAATAGCTGAGATATGATATGGCATGCAACTAACAAGGCTAATGTTGTCTGGGAGCCACTTGTTAGAAACTGCACATTTAAACCACAGTCCCCTCAAACCATGTTAAGTAAGCTCAAAAACAATAATGTATGTGATTTCTGACATTGTTATCAAAGTCAGTGGATATTTCCAGCCAACATCCCAACTTTAAGTTGAACATTCTTCTTGATTAGCTTAATTTGAGATAAGAACTTTTCAGGTGCTCTGTGATCGTACTTTGCCCCCAAATCATTCTGCATGCTTGTGCATCCTGAGAAACGCTAGTTTATACTGTGTGACAGTGCTGAGCCTGTTTCTCACCTTTCTCAACTGACTGAATGCAGAACATCCATTAGATCCATCAGTGGAGGAATGGAAAGGAAGGAAGATAAAACATCCAAATATTATGACTTCAAACACCGATGTTGTCTCTCTTTTCTCCGTGTTTCGAAAAGGAATGACACTATAAATAAAGAAAGCAGGATAAAAAAGAAAGGTAAACAAAGAAATAGACAAATAAAAAAGAAGTAATGGTTGCAAACATAAAAAAGAAGAAAAAAAGAAAAAAAAAACGTTTTCTAGTTGTTGACATCAGTACTCATAAGCAAAAGTATCATCACTTATGAAATAATATCAGGATTCCCACAGCAGTAATAATATTTATTATCTCTCTCTCTCTCTCTCTCTCTCTCTCTCTCTCTCTATACACATACACGTATATGTATATATATATATACACAGTTAAGGTCTGAATTATTAGCCCCCCTAAAGAAACCACACGCAAAATCCTTAATATTTCATGGAAATGAACATAACAAAAACTGTTAATACTTGTATTGCTTCCAACAGAACAAATACAAAATCTCCACAAAGTTTGATTAAGAAATTTTACCGATGTGTTGAAGTTTAACAAGAAATCTGTTTAACAAGAATTATTAGCCCCCCTGACATCTAATGGTCAATTGTGTGGCCTCTCTGTCTTACAACTGACAACAACCTCTCTCTGTAGTTCTTAACTAGGTTGGCACATGTCTCTT
>JBBJLS010072745.1:0-10173 GCA_037577275.1 Bryconaethiops microstoma
ATTCTATTATTTTCTCAATTCTGCTGCTCTGAACTTTGTACTGTCCACTTTCTGCCATTACTAATCGAATTTCCCACGTGTGGGACTAATAAAGGTGTATCTTATCTTATCTTATCTTAATCTACTTTCAGTTCCATTCTGTGGCACTGAATATTAACAGCAAGGCCAAAATTAGGCACTAAAATATGTTTCAAATGTAAGAAGCATGCTGTAAATAAATACAGACATTTTGGGAAACTTTACAGTCATGGGGGGAAAGTGGTGGTGTAGTGTGGCAATACCACAGACCCTCACTGAGCATTCAGCGTCAAGTTTCCACACAAGCAACTAACCCTGATGAGGTCTGACAGCGCTTCACTGATGCAACGTTCAAGCAACACATTATAACGGAGTGGTTAGCGCATGCTAGGGAAGGGTGGCCCACAGGTTCGCCCTTGGCTGAACAACAGACTGTGCAGGAAGCGGGTCAATAGACACTGGATCCTAATAAAGACTTGTAATTAGGCCCAATAAGCTCCATTAAACAAAGGATCAGGTGGGCTAATTAAGTAATTGTTCCTCTGAGGTGGAACAACAGAGCTCTCGATCTGCAGAGTACATGGTACTGCAGTCAGAACAGCTGCAATATATGAGCTGAGAGATAAGAGCTGGGTAAATGGGATGAGCTGTCAGGGTATCAAGGTCAATATGTCACATAAAGACAAAGCCAGTGGGAATGAGCTTGTCCAGACTATTGTAAAGGAAAGTAAGGTCAAATCGAGATTAAGAATGCACTGCATTGGGCATCTTTTTAATACATTATTTACACTGTAGACTATATACTGTATACAGTGTATACTGTACTCTGTATACCGTATAGTGTATGTTACTGTACTGGGCATGTACTGTATAATAGTACAATGACCTATAGAGTATTAGTATAATAACTTTATTTTTTAGAGTAATACTATACCATTTTTATTTATTAATACACCGGCATACTTTGTCAGACTGCTAGACAGACTAAGATATCTTGATTTAAATGTAATGTTCTGAAGAGTTGTAGTTATTTTTGTGCAATGATAAACTCTTAATATGAAGGATAAATAGGGTATCCACAAGTGATAATAAAGATTCTCCACAAGGGGCGTTATTAGCAATGAAGTGGTAAAAATGTAAAATAAAATTGTTTACACTACTTGTCAAATTGGTAGACCTATCTCTGAATACCTCAAGAGACAGCTGGCAGGTGACTCCAGTTATATACAATTGGGTTTTACCAACTGATTCACTGCAAAACTGTGGTGTACAAAGCAAAAAATACAGCACTTTGATGTGTGTTCAAATGTCCATGTTTAAGCAGAGCAGGCTTAATAGGTAATAAACCCTAAGCAGGAAGTGAAAACACAGCACCACTAGTTTTTTAGTTCAGCTCATTTTAAAAACAACACAGATAACTCAATTAAATGTCAAAATAATTGCTAGATAATTATTCATATCAACAGTGACTACTCTACTGCTGGAATTGGAGCAACAAATCTCGTAAAGCACAGCACTTCCACTATTCGTTTGTTTGGTACACTTGAGAAAAAATTGTTCTGTAGGTTATGTTTTGCCTTTACTGCCATACTGCTCACACCAAGCATGAAATCACTCTTTGCATGCAATGTTTTCTCCTTTTTGGAATCTTTCCCATTTGAGGTAGTGATTTTTGAGTGTCTGGGCGAGTGATTCAAAAAAAGCAAAAAACAAATACACAAAACTAAGTTAATTTATTATTATTTTTATTTTACATTACAAATTGCTCTAGGGTTTGTGTGGGCTCGTCTTTTTAAAGTCACAACTTTACGTCCCATGCACTGCACATGCTCCAAACACCCTTGCATGTATACTAACTACATTGTACATGTACTGAACCCCTGCATGCATATTTACTTTCATGCCTAATAAAAATTATTATTTGCTGTGCACTACTATCTTTCTTAGAGTCATCAGTGCTCTACCATATCATTTACTTGTTTCTTCAGGACCTTTTTTATTGCATTTGTATGGCTTGCACTCACAGATAATTCACTGTGGCTTATCATGCTGTCAACGCAGCCTTGTGACACAAGAAGCTGCAAAAGGTGGATATACAAGCCTCATGCTACATACAGAGTGAGAGCTCCTTGTACCCCTTCTTATCATTACTTTCATCTCCTGCTGCTTAGTTACCAGTTGGCATCAAGATTACCTTCATGCTGTGTATGTGTGTATACACACAATTCTGCATTGTTCACTAGATGAAATCTTAATGAGTGTAAACATTGTTTCCTTCTCTCTGCAAAGATTTTTCTTTTCTCTCCCAGCCAGGTTCTGGACTCCAGTGCTGAAAGGGAATGTGCTACAATACAGGATTCAATACAGGTAAGCCTAAAGTCGAGTCCTAAATACAAGTCAGCCTGCAATCTTCAGCAAATGGAATGCTACAGTATTTCAACAAAACATCAAATATAGTCCATATAATGTTATTGGTATAAGGTTGTGTGTAATATTAACACCAAGTTTTTATTATTACACTTTCAAAATGACTAGATCCAAGGTAAAGTACAGTCATGACAAACACAGTAGTATAAACAAAGAGCAACATTTCAAAGTACTACTAAACTTAACAGTAAGAAAAACTACTTTATATCAGGAGGTTTTTGAGGGCATGTTTTGAATCCACTCCTTCAACCCCACCCCATAGCAAAATTGTGAATGAAGTATATTTTTGGAACGCGTTTACCTCCAGGTCTTCTGTTAAAGAGCCTGATAAATCACTACAGCAAGATGACAGTTTAAGTGGTAAGCATGGGCTTGTTGTATTTTACAGAATTCCCTTGATCAATTAAAGCTAACATTAAAAAACAGTGACTCATTAATCACTGACAAATGCATATGCCCCCCCCCCCAAACAAAGCTTTATTAACACCTGAATTAAACTTTTCCACTATGTGTCTAACTGACATGTTTTCTTTAAGCAGCACAAATGATTACACTTATCAGTTCTGTCTATGTAGCAGCAGGCAACCATGATGTAGCGAGCCAACGCTTTCCAGTTCAGCCTTGATTTGTAAGAGCCACTGTGAAGCCAGCTGTACTTTTAATTTGCCAAAGCATTAAAAGCACTGACAGGTGCAGTAAACATCATTGATTATCTTGCTACAATGGCCTTTGTCAATGGGTTGGATATATTAGGCAGCAAGTCCTTAAACTTGATGTGTTGGAAGCAGAGAAAATGAGCAAGTGATAGGATCTGAGTGGCTTTGACCAGAACCAAACTGTGGTGGCTAGACAACTTGGTCAGATTATCTCCAGTGGCATGTTTTGTGGAGTATTCCTGGAATGCCGTGATTAGTACCCAACAAAAGTGGTCCAAGGAAAGGACAATTGGTAAACTTTTAACAGGGTCATGTGCACCCAAAGCTCAGTGGTGCATGTGGGGAAAAAAAGCTAGCCTGTCAGGTCCCATACCACAGAAGAACTACTATATCACAAACTGCTGAAAACGTTAATAGTAAATTGATCTTAATCAGTTTTTATCAAATTGCTATTAACATTCGCTTTTAGTGAGTTAATTGTAATTTGTGGTTGAAAAATCTCACCAGCTCAGTCTACTTGAGCTGGATTTATTTAGAAAAATGAAAGATTTTTGATAATTGTGTGTTTTTCTGTCTTGGAATGCAGCTAAGTACATTTACTCAATACAGTATTGTACAAAGAACTTTAATCACTTTACTTGAGTTTTTTTTCTTTTCATATTACTTTCTACTTATACCACTATATTTCAGAGGAAAATATTGTACTTTTTACATTGCTGCGGTTTGTGAGTTTTCATGAATAAATTAAAAAAGTTAATTCATTGAAAAAACATGTTTGTTTGGCTGGTATTAGCTGATGTAGTAGTTAGCTAGTTAGCTACTCCGTTGACACCACTGAGAATAGAGATATGGCATGCACGCGCAAACATTGTCATTTTTATTACCTCAAAGCATAAGAGAGAACTATGTATTAGTAGTGTGGATGGTCTAGAAATTTTTTATAATGGTTCATATTGATAATCTAAGTGTTTTGAGTATTTTATTTCTGCACGTTTTGGTGATTTCCCTGGTTCACCTCCCCAATTAATTGTCAGGTTTAGTGAATGTGTTTGAGGAAACTGTGCTGGACACCAGCCCTCCAGTACCGGAGCTGCCCACCCCTGGTTTAAGGATATAACTGCCATTACACAATAAGAATTATTTATTCATCGAACTTTTCAAAACAAAAAAGGGAACTGTTGGCCAGAAACCGAGTGAGCTGATGCAGCACATGAGCTGGATGGTAAGTTTGGTTAATTTTGCTTTTGATCTGTATTCTATTTCCTATCTGACTTGTGCTTGTGCCTTGCAAATTACTCTGTTAACTGGTCTTTTCTCTCTCTGTGTATCATTAGAAACCAGATGTGACAGTACTTCGCTATTTTGTCCTCAAAGGCATTCCCATTTTACTTGGTGACGACTCCAGTGAATTCAAGAAAAAGTTTGGTCTGCATTAATATAGAACTATATCTGTGCTGACATAGATGATGTAATTCTGTTTGCACAATATACAATATACATTTTGTACAGTGATTGATGTATTTTGTATAGCAGTTCCTCCACAGCTAATCTGAGAGGTATTTAAACAGCCAGTAAATAAAAATGAAATATGCCACATAAAAGTTGTACACATTAATTAATTTTAAATCTAAGGAGTAGGAGTCTAGGTTGAAAAGTCAGTGTCACTGTTCAAGAATATATGGACCTTGTGGACCATAGCTTTAATTTAACCATACCAAATTTATTTTGTTGGCTATATTGTAACAATCCAGTGTGAACAGATCCATATTCTCTAGAAAATGCTTCCAACAATTTGTTATTACAATAGCCTACAGACATAGATCACACTATGAGCAATTTCACAATTACCTTTAAATTACGTATTAAATATGACAAGAGGATGGAGAAAAGTAATTTTTTTTTATTATTGTAAGGTTACATTGGTAATAAAACACAAATTTTATATTGGAGAATTGGAATCAAAAGTAATATCAAACGTTTATTCTTCAGCCTAGATTTGTCAATGATACAATTATTTTTTTTTAAATAAATGTTGTAATGTAGCTGAATCAAACCAGTGAGTGTTCTTTTAAAGTATATTATGTGGTGTTTTTGTCTTTATTAGACAGTAACAGCTAAAATAGATAAGAAATAAGAGAGAGAGAGAGATTGGACCCAAACCTGGGCCGCTGCGACAAGGAGCCATTCAAGGAAATTGGTTTGTTCAATTTAAGTGAACTTGAAAAATAAGTGAGTAGTAAGTTGTAGTTATTTAGTAATTCTAAGTGGGGTTATATTTGTATCAAGCAGTCTACACAAAATGAAAAAATTAACACTAAGCATAGCTATTAAGTTACATGAACTTTTTTTGTTGTACTACTTGATTTAGTACTGCACACTTAAAATAAACAAGCTTTTGTAACTCACTCATCTTAAGATTACTTTACTTATTTTAAGTAAGGTCAACTAATTAGATTTTACAGTGTGGTGGTGCTGCACTTCATATTCACTGTCCTCACATACTATTATTGCATAAATATCCTTACCTTCCAATACTGCATCTCTGGTATGTTAAACTGAAGGGACCTGGAGTGGGCAGCAAGACAGGGGGGTGGACAAGAGAGAAACCCTGCAGTAACAGATTACAGTTCCCAAACTGCTTCATCCAGGACTCTGGGCCCACTGATACCCCTTATCCAGCCTAAACATAAACTGCAGAGGGCAGAAAACTTAGAGACAGACAGAGACTGAGATAGTGTTAGATGGGACACAAACACAGACACAATGTAAAGGGCAACTGTCTGTTTACTAACTTAAGAAAAGGGAAACAACAGCAACAATATAAATATTTAAGTATTTATAAAGACAGAGAGAATGGGTAAAAAAAATAATGCTGGCAAAGGCCATAAGATTATTGGAAGTGACAGGAAACACAAGGGCAAGATTCCACTAGTGACTGATCAGTCAATATCACACTGCTCTGAGGGGACAAGTGACTTCTGTACTTAAAACCACATCTTGACGAGGCTCATCCATTTAAGGACGTAGTCTCAGTTCCTGCTGTCCGCTGTGGCACCCTTTTGGCTATTAGCAAGGCAAAAAAAGACACAGCAGACACACTGCTGAAGCCATCTCATGCTCCAGCAGCCATGCTGCAAAGGCACTGCAGTAGTATTAGGCATGCCTGTCAGGGAGTGAGAAGAGGGAGAAACAGATGCAGGGGTAGGGTGAGAGAGCTTTAATCAGGTCTGATATTCAGGTCTGAATCAGAACCAAAATGAGAAAATTCTGCCCAAGTCTAGAACCAAATCTGAACCCGACTGTAGACCACATGAATCCTGTCTGATCTTGACTGTAGACCGCCTAAACCCTGTCTGATGAAGACTGAAGTGCACCCAAACCTTGTCTGAACCTGACTGCAGTCCTTCTAAATTGCCTGAACCCGACTATAGTTCGCAGCTGGTGGTCTAGTGGTTAGGGAGTTGCCTCTGCAACTGGAAGGTTGTGGGTTTGAATCCCAGGACTGCCAATGGAACCGCAGAAGTACCCTTGAGCAAGGTACCGTTCCCACACATTGCTCCCCAGATGCTGCATCGCTGGCTGCCCACACAGTCACTTGGTGAATGGGTTAAATGCAGAGAAAAGAATTTCACATTGTTCATGCTGTGCTGTGGTTTGTTCATGCATGACAATAAGGGCCACTTTAAATTCTGTCTGAAACCAACTGCAGTCTCACTACATCCTGCCTACCCCCTGACTAAATTCTAAACTCGACTGTTGTCCGTTGTAGTCCATTTGGCATCCTCACAAAATTCTGAGTGAACCTGAAAAAATACGGTCTGAACTTGACCGCTTACCTATGACCTACATTACTCCACGTGCTTTCTGCTATTACCTGTCTATTACAATTTGTAGTGGCAAAGACCGCTTTAATCACCAATATACCAAACTGAAATCAATAACCTAATTATTAACTTTTACAGGTTTAATTTCCACATTTTTCAAACACACACACACGCACACACAGCCATACACGAATACATGGGAGTTATTCATGCTCCTACAGTGCACCTGAATGTCTTTGTCATGTCAGTTAAAGGAGTACTCGCCTCTGCCCGAGTCAAAGCACTCATTCAGTGACCCGGTCACTCGATTGTGAGAGAGAGCGGAAAAAGGGCATAAGTGGACGAGGGCATAAAATGGACAGCACCCAGATGGAAAAAGGCAGAAATGAAGAAGTAAAGGAAAGCACACACTGAAAGTGTGAAAAAACAGACCCAGCAGCTGGGGCTGGGGGTGGCTGAAGTCAGGCTGCAGTGATTCATCACAGAAATAAAAGCAGCATTGCTGGAGGCAAAGGTGCAATGCATCCATTCGTTTTGCTGTCAGGGTGGGTGGGGCAGGACTGTTAGATCAGGGTGTGTGACCCTCAACAAATCCATTCTGGTGGTAACCAAGGACAAAGCTGACACCAGGACATCAGGGCTTGAGTGACGACCATTAAGAGTAGTATCTAAGTACGCAGATATTGGGTCATTTTAATGTTTAAAAAGTTCTTGATAAAAAGTAAATTTTGAGTGTACATTTCTACAAGAAAATGCATCCTTTGCATTTTTTTCCCACCTGTTTTGACCTCGTTTGACACTGTAAAATTCAGAAGAGCAAAGTCACTCCAAACTTAATATAAAGGTAATGTAAATGAATTACATAAATATGTTTATAACAATAGAGTAAAATGACAATAATATTCATAGACCTCTAAGATATAAATGGTAAAATAAAGTACATTATTAAGTTGTCTAAATTGTTTATCATCTCAAACCCAATGTAGCATTTTATGAACATTAAACCAGTGATAAAAAAAAAAGAAATGACAGTTTTTATTCACCACCTTAAGGGTTATGACATGACTTTGCTTCTGCCTTTCTCTCTTTCGCTTCCTCTCCTTCTAGGAAAGTTAGTACTGGGTGCAGAGAAGCCTGTAGGTATCTCAAGAAACTTAAATATTCACAAAATAGAGACCTAGAACTAGAGTCTCGGATATCTTACCTGGAACTGAACTCAAAATCAAACGGCCTTCATCTCTCATTTGACTTATCAGTGTCATTTTGAATATGGCTCTGTCAATTTTAATGGCCTATTTAACCAAACATAATACAGTGCCTGGATACTGTGGAACAATGTTGTTACTTTTCCTACAATTCCTGGCACTTGCTTAGTGTATCCAATTCCATTTTTCCACTTCACAGTGAGTGGGTAAAGAACTGGGCCCAGTCTAATGGACACATGGCCAGTTATGACCAGTCCCACTCTGATCATAACGATTGATCCAGGCACATAAAGACACACAGAGGCGTCGATTGAGCTCAAAACAAACGTGGTGCTGTGTAAAGCACGGCTCTCTGCTGAGCGGTGAACTCACCCAGAAAACAAGCAGCATGCAAACCCAACCACTCCTGCGCTTTTGCTGGACAAATCACAGCTGTCTTTTGACAGCCCACCGCATGATCAGTGTAGAGAAGACGGCCTTTTATCTCCCAGCTAATGAAATACTGTATGTGTGATCTGCTCATCTGCCTTTGATGGATGCTGCAGCCCGGCTTTTAATGGGCCTACAGAGAGGAGGGGGTTGGGGGTGTAGAGAGAGAGAGAGAGAGAGAGAGAGAGAGAGGAAAGGAGAGAGAGAGAGAGAATAGAATTGATTTTTCTTTTAAGACAGAGAGAGAAGTGGGGAGGCCAATAAGAGAACAAGAGAGAGGAAAAGAAGCAGGAATAACAGACAGAAAGGTAGGTCGGGGCAAAAGGCACGGATTCAGAGCGAGAGAGAGAGAGAGAGAAAGAGAGAGAGAGAGAGATAGTAAACAAAGGGGAGAGAAGGAAATAGCAAGTAGTAGAGAGATTGCAACATATTTACTGAAAGCAGAAAAGATAAAGGAAAAACTAAGAACAAAGGAGTGTGAGATAGAGAGTGAGAAAGAAAGAAAGAAAGACAGACAGACAGACAGACCAAGAGACAGTAGAGAGGGAGAAACTACATGAAAAGCAGCTCAGTCAGAGTACTGTCTGTACCCCAGTGGTAAGAATCAGTTGCCATGTTGATAGTGTCTCCCTGTCATTGTTGGACACATGCTGTCATACTGTACTTTTCAGTTGTGTGAGAAAGCAGTGCTGCAAGAGTCCACTCTGGACCAGGCTGTGCATCCCTGAGCTCTCACTAGTTCTGACGCCAACATCATTTTTAATGAGGCATCCAGGGACAGAGGTCCAGAGACTCTTAGGCCTGTTCTAATCAACCCATTGTGTCTGGAAGCACATGCAACATTATGAGCACTGTGCAGAGCCTCTAACCTCAGAAAGCACCCTACACTTTGATTCAGCTCAGTGAGGTCTGAGCTGCAGTCCGTCAGTGAGAGCAGTGAAGAGACCTAGATGAGGAACACAAGACCCAGGAGGCCAAAGTTTGCTAAACAGCACTCTCATCAATTAGCCATTTGTGCTCCATTATCGTATTGTCACATTGATGACAGAGAGCGAGTGAGAGAGAGAGAGAGAGAGCAAGTGAGAGAGACAGAGGGAGCGAGCAAAAGAAAAAAAGGAGAGAGAGAGAGGGACTGAGAATAAAAGACAGAGAGAGAGATAGAGGCAGAAAAAGACAGAAAGAAAATGAGAAAGAGAGATACAGAACAGGACTGATTTCTTTAAAGCCAACTTGCTGTGGTATTTGTGAAAGATTTAGTTGCTGCTACACAATGTTCTCAGGCTCTGGGAGCTGTTACTGTAGTTCAAGTGAATTGCTTTTACCACTTACATAGCTTTAAAGTGATTTATTTCTTCATTTGGTGACTTGTGAGCTTTCCCTCTTAAGACAAATTTTCTTGTTTTGTGAGGCCTGTGTTCCACTGAAGCATTCAGGAGGCAAGAGGGAAGAAATCAGTTTGTAATGAGGAATACACTATATGTCCAAAAGTGTACAGGGAGTGCAGAATTATTAGGCAAGTTGTATTTTTGAGGAATAATATTATTGAACAACCATGTTCTCAATGAACCCAAAAAACGCATTAATATCAAAGCTGAATATTTTTGGAAGTAGTTT
>JBBJLS010072746.1:0-2500 GCA_037577275.1 Bryconaethiops microstoma
AGAGTGGCGAGAATCACTCAAACAGAGCGGCCATGTAAAACTCCAAACACTCCCTGAAAGACTACATCTCCCAGCCTCCCTACAAGCATTTAGTTTACATGAACCTGAGAAAAACCAGGGCAGTAATGACTAATTATTAATTATGAAATGTGCTGCCTTAGCCATTTTCAAATCACTACATTTCAGCCCATGGACATGCGAACAGAGTGCTATTCAAGACAGCGTCACATACACACACACTACACATACATACAGAAATGGAGAAATGGAGTGGATGTGTGTGAAAAAATATTCATGTTCAGCCGTAGTGACCACACGAGTGTTTGTGTGTGTGTGTGTGTGTGTGTGTGTGTGTGTGTGTGTGTGTGTAGTGATGAACACCGCTTACGTTCTTATGGTTGACGCATTTCATGAGTACCAGTTCCCTGTAGGCCCGCTTGGCATGCGTCTGATTCTGAAAGGGTCGGCTGAGTTTCTTAATTGCAACATTCCTCTCCAAGATGTGGTCATACGCTGAACTAAACAGAAAAAAAGACCAACATTACTTCCAAATGGCAAAAATGCATCATCTCCATATCAGCCGTCATAGTTACTTAATTAATCAGTTAATGTTCTGAATTGCTTGGCTTGGTAATCATTTTGTATTTTGAGTGATAAACAAGGAACGCACACATCACTACAAAGCCATGTTCTGTAATATGATCACTCTCCACATGGGGGGGCTATTTGCTGAAATCATTGCAGAGTCTCACAAACACGTGTTTGTAGTTATAAATCTCAAATATAAGCAGTAAAATAAAATTGTTGTTATTAATTTATGTGTAAATGACTACCCAATCATCAAAATCACTAAAATAAGCATTACTGATATTATGACACATCAACTTTTATAATACATGACATGTATCAAACAGAAAAAAGAGCAGTGCCATGTTCTAAAAATACTGTAGAAAATAGGGCTGCACAAAATATCTGTTGCTTGCTCTTCCAATTTTTTAAATGGGCCATATTATACGTTTTCCTCCTTTTTTTTCTCGCTTCTGTGTACCAAAAGTATACTTCATTCATCAGCGCTTTCAAGACTGTGTGCAAATGATCTCTTTGCATCATTTGAAGCACAGGACTGAAACACTCCTTAGCACTTTCAGCATAAAGGGCCGGGGCTAAACTGCTTGGGCTGAATAAAGCAAAATATAAATGTGTGGGTTTTGTGACATCACAATAACTATGCTCTGAAACCAGGCTGTTTTCACCAATGCGTAGTAGTATAGACTTAAAACTGATATTCCATCCATCTCACAAAGCCTTAATAGGAGACAAATCAAACTGGTGAAAAAAAAAAAAGTCAAATTAGATTATATTAGAATGGGCCACCAGCCAGTCAGGTACATTAATCCATAAGTAACAGTAGTTACGAAGATCATACGGAGATGTTATTTTACTGTAAATAACATCTGGGCTGTGATTCTGTGGTGAGAATGCACAAACTCAGGAGTTCCGCTTTTCTAAAGTAGTTCTACACAATAAAGACCATAGACAAGCAATGGTCAATATATGAAAATGAATTAGATTTTTTTTTTTTCCTACGTCTGACACAGATTATACGATTTGGCGTATATACACTACACAGGGTTTTTTATTTTTAAAAACTGCTTTATGCCGTTCCTGTATCTGACTGTATCTGCTGATCAGTTTGGATCTTTTTGCTGATTCAAATCTTTGAATCTTTCAGTAAAATGAACAAATCGTTTGTGTTTTCAAATCATTTGTACATTTCGTCCATTAGAATTAGAAAGTGCTTAGTGATAGGTTACATATATATAAATCTCTCTTCCCCATCTGTGACATCTCACTCCCCAAATGACAATTTTTGAAGTTGAAGTGTTGATTTAATTTGTCGTCTGGGGAGGGGGAGACCAGGGAAAACATGGAAAATTATAAAAATGGGAAAACAGGAGGAAAGACAGCTATAATATGGAAGAAACACTCAAAATGCTCAAAGGTCTGACAGCTGGAACATATTTTTAGTGCAGTGCAGTGGAGAGCAACTTCTGGGAGGCTTCTAAAATGCACTGTGGCATCTGATTGAATCACAAGTACCATTAGCAACAGCTGGACCATGTCCTTACAGCCAGAACATGGCACAAATCACCCTGGTGGAATCCAGGGTTAAGACAAGACAAAACGAGGGCATGATTGCAAAAGAGAAAGAGGCATACCTGTTTAATCTTGGTTATCTTGTTTTCATAATCAATGGAAGCCAAAACAATTGAAAAAATGTAATCAAGTAACCTTAATATACTGTAAACCTGTTTGTAGGTTCTAAATAATTGGTCTTCTTGACCCAAGCAATTGTTCTGTGTTCTAGAGGAATACAGAGAAGCCTACACTGACCGAAGTGATTACAGTATATCATCATATTACCCCAGCATTATAAGCAGCAGTTCAATTCAAAAGTGCAATTCAAAGCACTTACCAGACAATGCCCTGTGCTCCGGAG
>JBBJLS010072746.1:7500-10173 GCA_037577275.1 Bryconaethiops microstoma
CCCTGTAGCTCGAGCACATTTAACCAAATGGGAATAATATGGCTTGAGCACTTTTAACCTTGATCAGAATCCTGTGGCTAGAGCACACCTCACAAAGAACTAGCCGTGATATATTAAATATACTTAATATATTGCCCACCCTCAAAAGGTGACCAATAAAAACTGTCATACTGCCCACCACTAACATTCAGTAGCAGTTGGTATTGAGAGGGTAGATATTAGCAGAAAATGCTGGATAAGATGTTACAGGGGAGAGAAGAATAAATCCAATCTGATAACAAATCTATCATGAAACAGAACACACTCCCACTGTGTGAGCTCAGATGTGTGTGAGCAGCTTGTACAGGACGGTCTGTGTTTTGATACTTATCGTCTCAATCAGGCATCAATTAACAGTGGGTTGTTTTTTTTAAAGAAAATGTGGTATAATTGAATCAGCACCTTCAGACTGACCCCTTGCGTCACACAGAGAGAACATGAGTTTGGGACAAAAGAGACAAAGCAAGGCAGCTCAGTCCTCCAGGCCAGCAGTTTTCATCTTATCTACACAGCAGTCGCTCTGAAAACAAGAGCCTTCCTGGACCGGAGAGACAGGAACTCCATGACGGCATCCTGTGACATTTCAGAGAGTTCTGAGTGATATGGGGGAGGTTGTGAAGTCCCCGCAAATCTCTGGGACATGTGGTGAGTAGCACATCCTCTGGGTTCTGACAGCACCCGTCCCGAAGAGGACCTGCCGTCACCAGGGGCGGATCCACGGCGAAACCCAGCGCTGATCGAAAGATCGAGAAGGGCGCGGCCGCTGGAACACACACGCTATCAAACCCCTCTCAGCGTTCGTTCACTTACGCAACAGTACGCGAGAGGACACCGTGGCCGTGACTCGAACGCGGCACATCGTCACGGCGGCGACGGCGGCACGTGATCCCGAGCCTTGTTTATACAGAAACTTTGCAAAGTGGAACAGGTAAAACGAAGAGGCGCAGAACAATGTTTGAATATGACTCACTCAGTCACTTCAGGGGGGAAAATGTGTCTCAACTCTGAAGCTAAAAAAAACAAAATCAACCTTAGGAAGCTTCATTCAAATACCGACAAAAATCGATGATAATTCTTGTCTTTAGTGATTTGCAAATTAAAAAGCAGCCCAACTTTAAATAATGTCTCAGCAGCTTTTATGTGAAACAAACAATCTGCCACTTGTTTTCCACTTGTAAAACTGAGCGAAGGCCGGTCTGATCCCACAGAAGAGCTACTGTAGCATAAATTGCTGAAAAAGTCGCTGGTTCTGAAAGGTCTCAGAACACACTTGCTGAGTAAGGGGCTGTACAGCTGCGGACTGGTCAGAGTGCCCATGCTGATCAATATCCACCGCTGGAAGAACCTACAAGGAACCTCCTGCCACACTGCAAACACTGTTCAGGAAACGTTAGAGGAAACATAATAAAGAGTTCCTCAGATTCCTCAGACCTCAGTCCGATCGAGCATCCATGGGATGAGCTGGTCAAACCGATCTCATCCATGGAGGGTCCGCCTCGCAACTTACTGGACTTAAAGGGCACCTTCGGAGGTCTTGTGCCTCGACGGGTCAGAGCTGTTTCGGTGACACCTACACAAAATTAGGCAGGTGGTTACAGCTGTTACAGCTGATTCGTAAGTTTAAACCAAGATGATCTCTAAAGCAACCGAACAAACAAGCACATTTTTTATTTAGAACAATGTAAAAGCTGTTCATGTCGGGATATATTTGAATAGAAATGATGGTTAAAGGACTCCAGGCCTCGAGCAATCAGAAACGTTGCTCCCGCCCCACAGGCTGAGTCAGTATCATGGAGAATACGAGCACTGGGTCGTTCGCACTTTGAGAGGGGTGCTGCCTCTTCCAGGTTTCTGTGAGAGAACTGGTTCATCCACACCCCACCATCATTCAAATGGTACTATCTGTGTGTGTGTGTAGGAGAAGAGAAGCTTAATGGGGGCCTCTTGTCTTCCCAGAACCAGACAGTGGCTCCTTTCATCGCCACCAGTAGCAGGCATTCCAGTCTCTGTTATGAATTAGAGCATGGCTGAATACTACGGGGCACCGATCAGACAATGGCAGCCCAGGTTCAGGCACTATGCCCACGCATTCCACCAATTAGGACCCACATACACAACGACAACACAGCAAATTCTCTCTGGAGATAGCTGAGAACTTCATCTCCACAAATTCACTATTGGACAGTTCATCTCAGTCCTATAGCGTCCAAATAAAGGATGGAATGACGCTCATCTAAAACAGAATCAGAATAAAAAAATGTCATTGATCCCGAAGGAAACTGCTTACTGCACAGACACAGGGAGACGAGAATCGTAGTAAATACAAAGTCAAATAAAACCTCTGCAGAAAATACCCTACACTACATACACAACGCGTTGTCGTATACAGCTCCGGAAACAAATAGGAGACCACTGCAAAAATGTTCAGTTTCTCGGGTTTTATCTTTCTCCTCATTCCCAAATAAAAATATTGTTCTTTAAAGTATAATTTTAAACAAAATCACAAAACATCACAATAAGAGAAATGATGCAGCGTTTACAGAACTTGAGTAATTCCAAGAAAACAAATCTCTCGTTCTCTCTTAAACAAAATGGCAATAATTACCTTTGAGGAACTTCTAGTAGTGTTTCACC
>JBBJLS010072747.1:0-10172 GCA_037577275.1 Bryconaethiops microstoma
ATTCAGGTGATCACTAATCAGTCCCTCATAAAGCAGAATGAGGTGCTTGTGTAGGAATTTAACAGACACTGGACTGGAATGGCTGTCAGACTCAGAGATCCTGATTTAAAAATGAATTGCAGTGGTCTCATTTCTTTTCGCTGCTGTATGTGTAAACTATAATGGTTGTATTTTATATTTCATAACTGTAATTTTATCCGGCTTCTTGTGTGTTTGTAGCAGATTCTTTAAAATAGTGTAACTTTCTTTAGTGCCATGTGTTGGGACACCGCTGGTTGTTGATAAATGAAATTGTGTGAGGACTCCTACCTCCCCCATGAAGGAGTCCAGCTCCTCTTTATTGATGATCTGCTGCTCAGAGTGAGATGAAGCCTGATCGCCAGAACGCTGAGACACCTGGGAGCACGAACAGAAGAGACACACAACTGAAAGATGATGAAGTGTGTATCTGTTGCACTCTATTTAAAATTATTTTGTCTGTTTGTAAGAATGATGTTAAGCAAATGAATATTTGTGTGTACAATCTTTTCATTCATTCATAATCTATAACCGCTTAAACTTCACTAGGGTCACGGGTAGCTCCTATCCTGGGGTCTACGGACGTGAGGTAGGGAAAGGAGGGCGCCACCCCACCACACACACACACACACACACACACACACACACGCACACACTTACTTCACTCACACCGACGGTCAATTTAGAATCCCCAGTTCTCCTGACGCTCATGTCTCTAGACTGTGGGAGAAACCCAGAGAAACCCGGAGGAAACCCGGAGGAAACCCACACCACACACAAGACCAGGACCCCCAACACTGGAGGTGTGAGGCAACCGCACTATCCGCTGCACCACCTTAGGGCCTTTGTGTTATTTTCTTGTGTTTTGTCTTTCTGTAAGGATGATGTTAAGAAAATTTTTGTGTGTTTGTGTGTGTGTGTGTGTGTGTGTGTGTGTGTGTGTGTGTGTGTGCGCGTTTGTATACCTGTCCAGTCCGGGATGGCGTCTCGTTCTCTGTTGATCCCCAGGTTCTGGAGCAGGTTCTGCATCTCGATCTCCCACTGAGGAAAAACACACCGATTCACTGAACACACCTGAAGACTCTGGATGAGATACTTCACTATCAGACTGTACCCACTCTGGAGAAGTTTGAGGATGAATTTACACAAACCATTTGGGTTTATTGGCTTCTAGGTTCAAAATTCAAGAGTCGTGATTCTTTATTTGTCATATACACAGTTATACAAGTCCAACATGTTGTAAAAAGTGCCCCTGAAACATATATGAGTTAGTAATAGCTTTGTAGCTCCGCTTCTAAACTAAAGAAACTAAAGAAGCAAAATGTGGACTCCAAACACGTCTTGGCTGATCACATAAACTGGAAGAAACTGAAAACTGTAAATTAGATTTTTTACCAAGCCATTCCTTTAAGAAAAGCAGGAGTCTCACTTTGTGAAATTGCAGTGTGGGTGGTAGCTCTGCAGGCACTGAGGGCAGACGAGCATCTCTCCACGGGTCAGATGGCAAATCCCACAGGGGGTCCTGATGCCCCCCAAATCAGGGTCAGCAGACTGGAAACAATAACAGTTAATAACATCTCATTTCCACACACACAGTGTCTTTATTGCAACACAGCACATCTTGTTACCACTTTACAAAAACATTGCCCTTATAAAGCGTTTATAAATGAGTTATATTCAGGTTAATTAGGTTGTAGACAGTTTATAAATAAGTAATAAGCCGCTATAAACAAGTTATAACAGCTGTCGTCCATTGGTCCAGGCTCACTATTTTTTAATGATTTATAAACTGTCTACAATCTAATTAACAACCTCATTATACATCGTTTATTAACTCTTTCTACACTGCATGTTTTGTTAACACAATAACTTATTCTACACTGCATGTTAACACAATATTGTACAACACACAGTACATTTACAGCACTGCTGCTCTTTTAAACAAAAATAAAAACTGCAGCAGGCCTCCTACCATGCATTCCAGGGCAAATGCTTCGGGCCGTTTAAAATCTATTTGGGCCGCATTTGGTCCGGAGACGGGACTTTGGACACCCCTGCTTTAGGAGGTTTTCCATGCTCAGAAATCCCTTCTTCAAACATGGTTCTTTCATAGAATCACTCAAAGAACCCTTTATTTTTAAGAATGAATGAAATGCATGGCCTTTGGCTTTATTCCCAAAGTAGAGCTTGTATCTTTTGTTCCTATAGTTTTGCACATTGGAAATATGACATTTTTGAGTTAAAACTACAATCTACTGCAAACCATGCTTTATTTCTATTTAAAAATATATATAATATATAGAGCTGGAACACACACTACCTGGAATCCTGCTGGCTGTGTGTTTTTGCTGCCTGTGAGGGAAGAGAGGGAGGTGGAGGAGAAGAAAGAGAAGTCCACCATGGAATTGGAGCTGCTGTCTGTCAGAGGAGTGGATCCTGGAGGCTGTAGGATGAAACCAACATGGACAGTACTGCTCAGTTATCCACAGTTCAACTGATCCATGCATGCTTTTTGACACTACACAAACATTTATAGCAACCTACTAAGCTATAAAAGTGTTCTGTAAGGCTTGTCCTGTTAGTGGGCAGAGTATGAGTAAGTCAGTGATGCAGCTGTTGCAATGATACTGCAGTGCCCTCCTAGTGGGTCTTCCAGCTTGCATGGTAAGACCCTCACAGCTGGTTCAGAATGGAGCAGCTCGGATGGTCTTCAGCCAACCCAAAAGGTTGCATGTCACCTGACTGCTGGTTGACCTACACTGGCTGCCCGATTTAAGTTCAGTCACTAACTCTTGCCTACAGAGTGAGATCTGGTTCTGCACCCAGCTCCCTTAATCCCATCATTCAGGTTCATGTTCCTACTCGCTCCCTGTGCTCCTCCAAGGAACATCGTCTGGCTCTGCCACCCCTACACACAAGGTAAACCCAGTCCAGACCGGTCTCATTCTGGTTCTCTGCTGGTGGAATGAGCTGCCAAAGACTACCAGAGCAGCAGAATCTCTCTCTATCTTCAAAAACCTCCCAAAGACTCATCTGTTCAGAGAACAGATTGCACTACTACATAAAGATTTAGCACTTAGAACTCTCCTCTGGTTCTCACACTGTCTGGAAACTTCAGTGTTTTCTCAAACTGTAAGTCGCTTTGGATAAAAGCATCTGCCAAATGAATGTAAGGATAAACGTTTGCTTCTACACACCTGCAGAGACGTGTATGTCTTCTCCACCATCGCTCGGCTGCCGTTACAGAACTTACAGCGCCAAGTTCCACTAAAGAAAACAGAACACACTTCTAATGCAGCAGCTCAGAGCTAACTGGTGGATTAGAAAGCTTCGATTATATTCTTAGCTACATTAGCCTTGTAGTCCCAGCGCAAAACTAAAGAAACAAGTTATAAGATTCTTCATTTGTCACATACGTAATTATAAAAGTACATTGTGTAGTGAAATGAGTCCCCGAAGTGTCTATGAGATAAATTAAAGAAAAAGGTATAGGCTAAAACATATTTCTAAGTAATACGAATATGTAGAAACGTATATTTAAATTACATTAGTCAGAATAGACTATGTACTGTAAAATCACTAAATATGTATTGGTTAGTCTATTACATTTAGAGCATGGAAGCATGATTTTTGCAATCAAAAAGACAATTTTCTGTCATGAACATGTGAAAGGACTAATTCAGAGTGGGTTTGGTGGGAAATGCGTTATTGTAGTGCTTTATTTTAACTTACTGATTTCTTTACAGTGGTGGTGAATGGAACCAGACGTCTACCTTTAAAAGTTTCCTCACAGAAAGTGATTACACAAAATGGTTATGAATGCACTGAGACATTGTTTCACCAGAGTTTTGAGAAGCTTTTGGCCTAAAATGTGTTTATCAGTCAATCAGAGGGGTTCATGCTCTCCTGCTTCCATTCACCACCATTTCTGACTTTAGAACGGTGCATTTCACACCAAGCCTTGTCTGAACGACTTTGTTTACATCTATTTAATTAAGCAGAAATGTAGAAAAATATGTGGAATTGTCTTCGAAACAGTGAAGGTTCTTGTTCTGTCCGGTTCAGTCTACGGTGTGGCGGTGACGTGTTTCTCAAGTGTGTGTAGGACACACACCTGGGTATGGAAGTGAGTGGAGGCACCAGGCAGGCGAGGTGAAAGGCCCGAGGACATCCATCACAACAAATCAGCTCTCCTCCGTCCTTACACACTGCACATTCGTCATCATTACGCTCCACCTGAATGTGTACACACACACGCACACGCGCACACACGCACACACACAAAGAGTTATGAAAACAACACATGGATGAATGGATTTCCATCAAGACACATGCTCAGTTAAACACAGTGCAACAGTAACAGGTTAAAGGGGAATTCTATTTTCAAAATGTTTGCAGAATACTTAAATCTTTCCGAAGTCAATCAAAAAGTCATTCAGAGTGGTTTGACGGGAAATGCAAGTTCTTTGCACATTCTAGAGCAATTTAGTCAGAGTCTGTTAACAATGGTGGTGATAAGAACCAGATGTCTGAAGAGCTTAAGGACTAAAAGCTCCTCACAGAAAGTTATTACATGAAATGCTTATGAATGTGCTGCCTGATGCCTGAAATTATGTTTTTGCAGAGTTTTGAGAAGATTTTGGCCTAAAACTAAATCCATTTATGGTGGAGGAATGCAGGTTGTAGTGAGGCAGAATAGTCCCCAAAGAAAACTGATTTGGGTTAGATTTGCCACTATTTTACCCTCATTAACATCTTTATAAACACTCAGAAGACCCGTGTAGGTTCACTGGTGAGTTTAGATTGTAAATAAAATGGCTGTGTTTGTGTTGTAAATAAAATGGCTTGTAAATAAAAAGGATTGTAAATAAAATGGCTGTATTTGTGACTCTTGGTTCCATTCACCACCTTTTGACAAAATTGGTGGAATCTCTTTAAAAAAAATCGCTAACAGACTTCCTTATGTTTCTAATACTGTATGACAACACAAACTGCCTTTAAATGCCTAATATTTTGTGAGGGATCCTATTCAAAATTAGGGGGATGAGTGTGTACATATTTCTCAATTTAGCATTGTTTCAACAAAGAATGGAGGATTTCTTTGGCCATTTTTATCAGGCAGATAAAAAATTGTGAATGGTCCCTTTTTTGTTAATAAACACAAAATTCTCAGTACTGCTTTCATTTGATCTAAAATTGACTAAAAAGTGGAAAACGTAGACATAATTAGCGTCTATGGTGGAAAATAACAGACCCTGAACTCACTTCCACTGCTCTGGAGTTTGGCTCCCCCTGCTGGTGACCCTCAGGTTGTGCAGTTTGGGACATGTGTCCACCGCCTGTCTCCTCTGGCTTTCCAGAGGAATAAAACTCTCCTCCAACTTTAATACACTTCTTGGCCCCTCCTGCAAGAGAGAAGCCACTTTAGATTTCCCCAGTGCTGTCAGGAACTGACGAAGCGGATAAAACTCAAAGCAGCACAGCCAAAACAACAGTTCATCTCACTGCACTGGACTGAATTTTTCAAAAAAGCTTCACAGCACATTAGTCTGAGAGAGTTCACAAAGTAATATGTGCTTTTCCACATAAACGAAAGTCAAGAAGGTTTTGTTGTCATTTCGACCACATACACACAGTACAAACGAGATAGCGTGCCTCCCGGACTATGGTGGACCACAGGAACAGAACAGAACTGAACACAAAACCACAAGTCCAGAGAGAACAAAAGAGAACACAAGAAAAAACACATAAGAGCAACAGTACAACCGGACAAGACAAGACAACAAAAGCTGTTACACACTGTTGTTCAGAGGGCAAGTCTTGAGTGCATAAAGAATTATGGTTTATTTTGGGTTATCATGGTTTATTTAATGGTTTATTTCTGTTTACATTGGATCCCCATTCGCTGTCTGGGGCTATTGTTACTCCTTCTGGTGTCCAAACATGGATGAAACATTAAAAGCATCATTTGCAATTAAATATAGAATGTAGCAGAACAAATCATAGTACATTAAAAGGCCCATATCGAGCACGCTTTCTTCATTTCAGAAATAAAAGAGTCAGATGTGACATCTACATATTGTACCTAAGTTTCAAAACATACCATTCACTCCTCAAGACATTGTGTCCATGTGAGGCAACAAATTTTTAAAAAATTGCCCGTTTTGAATTTGCTGTTTTGTGATATCACAAAAATAGCCAATCAAAATAGGGCTTATTTACGTAACTCAGTCTTAAAGGCACCATAACAAATGCAAATGAACCTGTTTCATAAAGGATACAAAGAGATTGTAAAATAGTCATATAAAAATGAATCTGGTACAAAAAAATACACAAATATCACATGAACCTCAAAAATAGGACACAGACCCTTTAATAAGTCCTGTGTTTTACAATCTCTAGCTCTTTAACGGACACATGATAGGCACTATAGAAATTTGAATAGACAATTTGAACAGATAATGATAATAAAGATTATCTATTGATGATGATGATGATGATGATGATCTCACCAGACTCGATGACCTGCTGGAAGACGATTTCCTCCACCGTCCCGCAGCCTGCAGGAAGCTCTCCCGCGGTGAGAGTGACGGCCCGCTGGACCGAGGCGGACACAGACTGCACCCCTGCACAGAGACGGCATTCAGCGCTGTAATGGTGATGCATTTCACTGACACACACTCGCAAAACACTACAAACACCTGGCATTCTGGTATTTTTATACATATTTTTTACATATTCCCTTGCTTTTACTTGTCCAACGTTTAGTGCATATACTGTCAGAGATGTGCTGTGTTTCTCTGGCCTGGGACAAAGTATGTTTAAATATGTCTTTAGAACAGTAAAAACAAGCACAAGTTTACAAAGTGCTTTACAGGAGATACAAACAAAAACTTAACAAAACGAATATACTTAAAACAGGTGAAGACATCGAGTTCAAACGGACATATAACAGGGAAAAAAGAGATTTGTGTTTTTCATAAAACAGCCCCTATATTTCATTCCTGCACTCATTTTCTGTAACCGCTTATTTCTTACTAGGGTCGCGGGTACCCGGAGCCCATCCCAGGGTCTACAGACGCGGGCCAGGAACTCGCCAGCCCACCACAACAAGGCACCACTATATTTACTATTCAAAAAAACAGGTAAAACATAAAACTTACCGCTGCTCACGGACACCTGAGAGACAGACGTGCTGTCCGTCTTCCTCACAGGCTTCCCTTTGCCCCCTGAAACATTTAAACACAGATCACACTCGGGTATTTAAAGCAACACCTTTAATCAGATCTTAGCCCTCATCGCAATTTTGCTCTCATCAAGTGGTTGGTTAGTGAACATCACTGCCTTCCAAACAGGAGACTGGGGTTCAGTTCGTACTCTGGAAAACACACCACAGCAATTAGTGTCTTTGGGCAAGATTCCTAATGCTACACTTGCCTACATCTGTCACTTTGGATAAAAGTGCTTGCCAAATGATATAAAAGAAGTAGTCTGTCAGACATGTTTGGTGTCCAGTGTCTCCTTTTTAAAGTTGGAGCTTATTAAAATTAACAGTGTAAAGTCAGGAACCGCAAAAGTGTCTAATAAAGTGTGAAATGATTTAGCCCTGGAGTTAGCATCATGCTAACTAGCGGTGTACAAGCTCCTATTGATTGATTATTAAACTAAACTTTGGGTCGCAAAATCTGAAGAACATCAAACATGTCGTAGCTGATCTGTATTTAGGGTGAGAGGGAAATTGTGAAAATTTAATTTCACCAAACAATTGCTTTAAAGCTTCTAGTCCTGAGGTGCCACTGCTCCTCACAGCTCCATGTTTCGCTCTGGGTACACCAAACCTAGCTCAACACTTCAAGGCCTATTATTAGGGCCAGCCCGTGATCTGGTGGTGATGGAGTTGCGCTTGCGATCAGAAGGTTGTGAGTTTGAATACCAGGACTGCTAATGTCACCACTGAGGTTCCCTTGAGTAAGGTACCGTCCCCACACTCTGCTCCCCGGGCTCTGTGTTCCTGGCTGCCCTCTGCTTCACTTGGTGAATGGGTTAAACACAGAAAACGATTTTGTGCTGTTCACACCGTGTGCTCTCGTGTGTTCACATACGACCAATAGACACATTAGATTAGGTGAAGTAAAGGTATGAAAGTGTGAAGGGCAGTTTGGCCTTTTAACGATTAGGGAGTTCACCCTAAGATCAGAAGGCCAGGGGTTCAAATCCCTGGACTGCTAGTGACACCACTGAGGTACCCTTGACCCCTGTCCCCACACACTGCTCCCCCGGTGCCCCTCATTGGCGGCAGCCCCCCGCTTCACTTGGTGAATAGGCTAAACGCAGAGGAAGAATTTCAGACTGTGCGTTGTGCTGCGTTCACACATTGCTGTAAGGAACCACTTTATTTTCCTGGTGTATTAAATAATTGCATGGAAGACGCTGCAGACTGGCTGCGTAATTCTGAGAGATGATATGGAGGATTATGTAAAGCTACATTATTGTCGTACCTGAGCTGGCCAGAGCTCTCTTTGAATAGTGGGGTGGGCGATGAGTCAGCTGCTTCTCACTAAGACCCCTCTTCCTGCCCGCCTGACCTCGAATCTGCAGCTCCAGTCTGGAGCCTCCAGCAGCTCTACTCTCCAGACTCAGTCCTGCCAGGCGCAGACAGAGATTAAACACAGAGGAACCATCCAAATACTAACCTCAGCTGTTACCTGAACCCTGAAGACTAACCCTAAAACTAATGCTAACCTTTAATGTAACCCTAAAATTAACTTCCTAAAATCACTGCTGAGCCTCAATGTAATGTTATTCAAAAGCTAATACCACCACTAAAGTGAAAAAAAAACCCTCAGTTGTTACTTTACCCTTGAGACTAAGTCTAATGTGGAGACTATCTATAACCCTAAACCTGAGCCCTAGAACTGATGTTAACCTTTATTCTAACCCTAAAACTAACTTCCTAAAACCACTTCATGTAACCGCTGAGGGGTTTTCACCTTAGTGGTGGTGTTAGCTTTTGGACAACATTGATTTTAAGCTTAGGAGTGGTTTAGGAAGTTAGTTTTTGGGTTAGAATAAGGTCCATTACCCAAAGAATATCTGGTCAAAAGAGGTCCTGTGGTCAGAAACTGGCCAGTGGTGAATAAGGTAGACGTTCTAAAACAATGGATCAGATCAGATAAGATAAGATAAGATAAGACAAACCTATATTAGTCCCACAAGTGGGAAATTTACATTGCTACGGCAGAAAGTAGACGGAGCAAAGGTAAGAGCAGCAAAACAATAGACTAAAAGCTATACAGTACAACAATATAAAAATATAAAGTACACTATAGAACTAAAAACAAAGATATAAATAGACATTTGTATGTGTATGCAAATATATGTGTATTTATAACCTATATATGTATGTGTATATGTACATAGTGGAAATATACAGTATAAGTATGTATGAACACAGTGGATATATATACAGGTACACATTAGAGTGTCCTCAGCTGTTTGGTAGCAGCAGGCATTGACAAAGCAGTAATAATGTAACATAGTCAGTGTATACTGGGATATAATTTGGTGAATTTGGTTTCACCAGGTAGATAACCACCGTACCTTTGGGTAAATTAGCAAACAGGTTCTGCAGTTTGGGGTAACTCTCCTGATTGTACTCTTTGGAGAGATTGTTCCAGAAAGCCTGAAGAAGAGAGGCGTCCTGCTCCAGAAGCCAAGTTAGGAGAGAATACACAGCCTTATGGATTCCATCCTTCTTCTTCCTCTCCAGGGTTTCCTAGAAAAGGACATGGACCACAGCATGAGCACTTCAGTACTGCTCAAAAGTCTTAGCCACCTCTGAAAACAATATTTAAAAACTGATTAGATGAGTAGTTATGTTTTTTTCACATTAATATCACTAAATACACTAAATAGAATAAATACAAATAACATTCTACAGTAAATAGTGATGTTATGTTCAGTATATCAGTGAGTTCTTGTGGAAGAATGTTATATTACTGTAGTTTCCATCAGAAACCTGGTTTGACTCGATCAGTCCATCATTAACTTAAATCAGGAGCTGCTGATGGAGTTTCGCAATCCAAACAACAGCTGGAGGAACCGAGGAGGAATCTGGAACCGAACCTGTGTTCTCCTCACCAGCTCACACAGTA
>JBBJLS010072748.1:0-10171 GCA_037577275.1 Bryconaethiops microstoma
GGCGAGGAGGAAATCCTGGAACTGGAGTCCTCCCTGTTCCTGGATTGGGACTCCAACTCAGCCCCGTGTCTCACAATATGTTTAAGGAATGAAGGTAAATGTGTAAACGTTTTTGCAAATGTTCAGGAACGGTTTGGGGAAAATGACCAGGAGTTCAAGATGTTGAATTGTTGTACAAATACCTTTCTCTGGAGTGTATCTTCGCAATGAAATGAAAAGATGAAAGATTTCAGCCCAAAGGCTAACATCATCCAAAGGCTGGATTTTTGTTTTTTAAACAAAGTGTTTGCATATTTAAGAAGATAATACCTCATTTGCATGTTTCAAGGTCCTCTCATGAAACGGCAAACACATAAAATGTTTGTATGGTTGTCAGTAATCAGCTGGTGAAGATTCACTGTGATGTGTGCTGTTTTAAAAAACTGACCCCATTTACCTGTTGAGTTTCACCTTAAAGGCAACATTTATAATGCCTCGTATCTGAAAAGTGCTGGTCAAATTCTGATCAAGGCAGACGATTCATCAAGAAATGACTGTAAATAGTTAATCACAATGTGTTATTAATTATTTCAGAACTCCTCCATCTGAAAGCATAAACATTTGTTAAATACCATCCTTTAGTGTTTAGGTTACTGTTGAATAAAGTTATTGCAGTTCTTGGTATGACAAATGATTCCAAATAGTTCCTAAGTGACTTTATATAATTCCAAATGATTGCAAGCAATTCCAAACGATTTGAAATGATTCCAAACGATTCCAAATGAATCCAGACTATTCTTGATGAATCCAAACAATTTCAAATGATTCTAAATAATTCCAAATTATTCTAAATGATTCTAAGTGATTCCAAATGACTTCAAATGATTTCAAAGGATTCTAAACCATTCAAAATGATCCCAGATGATAATGCAGTTGCATGTTCCATGCATAATTACAAAGGGGGTTCTTTTTTGGCCTCGTTGGGTCCTGAGGGACTGCGGCTGTTGAGTGGAGCTGGACTTTGTTATTGTAGGCCGTGTGAGCCTGCAGTGATAAGCTGACGCCAGTTTGATAATGATAATTAGCTTTTTATTGCAGAGTAAACAAATCCTCATGATAAGAAGGTGTATTCACTGGAGGTCACTTTCTTTTTGGACCTTTCTCCGCAGATGAAAATGGGACAGTCGGGTTGGTATAATGAGACTGATTCCAGGCTCCTGTCTCTTGAGATGTTCTTTTTGTCATAAAGGAAATTAATTGAGGAAGTTAAATTGGGAATTGAGCCTAAGGATCATTCTTTTGCTTTTGTGCTTTTATAATCAGCTGTCAAAAATGACTCATATCTTGTAGTCCATTATAAGTGAATTATATAAGAACCTGCAACCCATTTAAGCAACCGTAGATAGGAGTGATGTTTTTATCCCACTTGGACTGGCAGTAGTTGTGAGACATTTACACTTGCTCTGTGTTTTTGTCTTTTATTCATTCAATTTTTTGTGATGTAAAAAGACATTCCAAGCCTGGATATTGTGTGTGTGTATTGTTACAGGTGTCCGACAGCTCTCAGGAAACCCCAGGAGTGGAAGCCGTGCCTACTGAGTCCATTCAGGTCCGCAGGCTGTCCTCCAGGAACCTGCAGCTGCCGCCTCTGGTCTTCCGGCAGGCTGAGCAGAATGACTGGGAGCGTAGAGAGGCAGAGCAGATCTCTCGTCCCACCAGTTTGGCACTTCGCATCCCACCACTCATCGCCGTCACCTCAGCAGATGCCAGCAGGTGAGCATACAAACCACTTTATGGCTTTGGAGGAGATCTTATTGTGGTGGAGATGCTCTTGTGGTGTCATTGAAATTGCAGACAGAAATGGTCCTAAGGCAATTACAGAAAGGAACTGTTTGGTCCACATATTTCCACTCACCCCAGATGTAATTGATCAGCCAAGACATGTTTGGTGTCCATGTTTGCTTCTTTAGTTTAGAACTCAATAGTCGCTCAGATGGCTCAGATTGTTTCTGCAAAAACACCTCACCAAAACTTCTGTTCACACCACTTGCAGACCGTCATGATGGTGGCTAAGACTCCTTTGTTTGGTTCAGACAAGTATAGTCAAGTTTTATTTCCAAAGTCCCTTATTATACACAATGAATAAAAATAGAATAGAAATTGCATTTCCAAAAGAAAATGTGAAGTGATTGTGTGGTTACTATACATCCAGTGTTTGGAGACACCTGAACATTGGTTTTATGGTAAAAAAAAAAGTTTGTGGTAGAAAAAAATTCTGCTCACAGCAGGATATATAAAAAACCAATGCCTCTTCTGACTTGGGTAATTCAGTGCGCTGCATAATAACTTGCTGTCTATGACCAAGCCACAACAAACTGAGGTTTATAGTATCTTTATAACTGAGCTTTAGTATCTTGAAGTCTGTTTATGAGTCTGCTGTGTCTTTAGCTCTGTAGGAAAGTAAAGTGGCCCCTTATAGTCATGTTTAAACACACCATAGTCCAGCACACAGTGTGAACACAGCGCCCGGGGAGCAGTGTGTGGGGATGGTACCTTGCTCAAGGGTACCTCAGTGGTGTCAATAGCAGTCCTGGGATTTAAACCCACGACCTTCTGATCTCAGGGGCAGCTCCCTAACCACTAGACCACCAGCTGCCCCAAGACTGTTTTGCTCCACATTTTGTCGCTTTCCGGCCACCATAACTCTGACATCAAAACATTGTTCCAAAACTCCCTCTCTGCTACACACCTTTAAGGTGTCTTGACCACTAAACTTGAATTTTGCAACAATTATTACTCAGCCCCTGAGCAACCGATCGAAAATCTATATACACTGGATATTAATTTTGTTGGAATTTTGCCAAAATTCAGCATGGGTTCGGACGAGAAGTGCCGCCGAAACAAGGGTGAAATAAAAAAAAAACAACATTAAAACTTAAGAAGAACAATAAGGTTTATTGCTTCTGCAATCACACAAATAAAAGAATACATTGAAAATCAATTTCAAAAAATTAAACGTTCAGTGGAAGAGCAGATATTCAGGACTTGTGAACACCATCCCTGATGTTATCTGTTCATAGTTTTGAAGCTGCCCTCTGGTTAACCTGAATACTATTGTCTAACGACAAGCTAACTTAATCTCCCTTACATCATTTATTATTGATTACTACATGGCCTTTCATTCATTATTAATTTAATACGTCTTTCCTTAAAGGAATTCTCTTCAAATTCTACTTGCTTCTTGTCTTATTGTCTTGTCTGGAGTTCTTCCTTTGAGGCTTGGTTTCTTTCAAGGTTTCTTGCTCTGTCTATAAGGGAGTTTTTCATTGCCGCTGTTTCCTGTGGTTTGGTGGCTGGTCAAAGATTTCTGTAAAGCCGCTTGGTGCTGACGCCCGTTGTGAAAGGAGCTATACAAATACATTTGCCTTGACTGACTTGACTCATTATTTCAGGTCTACGACCATTTTTATCTGAGACTTAATTTGAAAAAATGGAAAGATGCCTGATGTCTGATATTACTTACATCTTCAGCCACCCCTCATTTCTTTATATTTTGCTTTGAATCACCTTGCTGATCCAAAAATAGTATTTAATGCCTGTCAGATTAAATTAAGGAAATAGGAATAAATGTTTTTCCTTCGACAAGCTGCAAAGTGCCTAAAGATACAGGGAGAGCCTTGATAAAGGTGTTCCAACAGCTCAGCATTCAGCACCTCCAGTATACTGATCACCGCCTGATCATCTGGAATCATCTGCACCTGTTTCTTCACTGGTTCAGGCGTTAAGTTAGATGTGCTTTGTTCTGCTTGAGTGATTCATACGTGGGTCACTGTGTGGCATAACAAACAAAAACCATTCTGCTGAAACTGGTCAGGTTCAGGGACTGGACTGAAACTGAGAGTCATTGAAAGTCCTTCAGGAAGCCTGGAGAACTGTTCCTCAAGACTACATTAAAAATACAAGAAAGCCTGGATCTTTGGACGCAAAATATGAATAAATAATGGGTGGCTCACAGTACTGTACTTCAGGAACATTATCAGATAACACATATATACACTATATGGCCAAAAGTGTTGGGACTCACCTTTTAATGATTGAATTCAGGTGGCCCCTGACTTCCAATTAAGGGCAATCTTAATTCTTCAGCATACCAAGACAATTTGGACAATGCCATGCTTCCCACAGTTTGGGGGAGGTCTTTTTCTATTCCACCATAACTGTGTCCCAATGCACAAAGCAAGCTCCATAAAGACATGGTTGGATTAGTTTGGTGTTGAAGAACTTGACTGGCCCACACAGAGTCCTGACCTCAACCCCATCCAACACTTTTGGGGTGAACTGAATTGGAGATTTTGAGCCAGGCCTTCTCATCTAACGTCAGTGCCTGACCTCATAAATGCTCTACAGAATGAATGGGCACAAATTCCCACTGGAACTCCAAGATCTTGTGGAAAGCCATCCAAGAAGAGTGGAAGCTGTTAGAGCTGCGAAGGGGGGGGCACCTCCATATCAAAGTGTAAGTATTTGAATGTAATGTCATTAAAGTCCCTGTTACTGTAATGGTTATGGTCTTAATACTTTTGTCCATATAGTGTAAATGGTTTAAGCATTCCCTCAGAAGCTTTGTAGAAGTAATTTCAGAAACAGTTCTAATTCTAGAAAAAAAACAGTTATTAATCATAGAAGCAAGACTGTCATGGAATTCAAACTGCATATAAAGGAACAAATCACTCGATCAGGCTTTCTCAGGATGAAAAAGATTCTGAGTGAAGATGATCACAACATTATGATGCTTTTGGAAAACCAGGGCCTGATGGTTCGATTAAGCCTTTGAGAGTCATATTCCATTATGTTTTTCCATTATAGTCAACTGGTAATGGTAAAACGTGAACAAATACACATACAATTATGAGCGCAGTGCCCGTCTTTCTCTCTACTTGCTCTCTCCACGTCACTCTTTTGTTGAATATGCTCTTTTAGCCAGCGCAAAAATGAAAAACCACAAGCTCCCCACTGCCTACAATCAATGTCCTCCTGCAGCTATTCTCTGAAAAGCTGCTCAGTTCCCGCCCTAAACTATATTTTTAGTCTGGTCCGCCGTATTCAAGCAGTCCAATTCAAACAGCTGAGCAGAGCGTTCAATCAAACCATTGTGTTCGACAGAATGCATCTATCCATTAAAGTTCACATGTCATCCGGGGCTCATCCAGCACTTCTGTTATTCTGACACCACGATACCACTCTTTCATCTCCAATACCGATACTGAGTATCTGCCAATACCGATGCCAATCTAATACGTTTTTTTTCCCTCTCTTCAACAAATGTTAAGCTGTTCAATCCTAGAACTCAGAGTGTATTAGCAAAATCTGATTTCAACAAATATAAATGGTCTATAATAGTTTAAAACCGGCATTGCTCTCCTACTGTCATGGCGAAAACGTAAGCTTCCAAGAAAATCCAATAAAAACAACTACACAACAGAAAATTATATAGGCAGTTACCTTTATTTTGCCAAATAAGGTAGCAAAAAAGCAAACCACCACTAGCAGTCGTTGCATCCACCACGTGGGACTGATGGACTTTTATATCTCCTGGGTTGTGCTCCTATGGTCGTGAAACCAGCTGTTCAGTCCATCAGTTTGGGCTACTCTGTACCAGGATAGCCTCTAACCAAATATGGTATGTTTCACTTGTCTGTTTAAAGACATACTCTTCAAGCAAAGGACAGTCAAAGAGAAAGAATACTGTACAATATTTTGGTGTATGTACAGTTAAGTCAGGTATATGTAATTTCCAAGTCTACCATACTACACTACAAAATCTACTTTCGCTCGACGGCTCTATGGACCCCCTCTCTCTGGTCTTCCTCACCCACTTGTGGGCGGAGACTATCCTGAAAGTTCTCCAGGGTTCAAAGTTCTTGTTTTGTTTTTTTTTTGGTCTCTAAGACCTTGGACATTTTTGTTCTTTATGGTTATTTGCGTGTGATGCTATTTTTGAAATGTGTTTTAAATTACAATACCTTTGGTTCTACGTGACAAGGGGAAAACCGAACAAAGCTCAGCATGACGTCTGACACCTCGAGGATCAACACAAATTGAGGGAACTTCTATGTAAGGTGTCCTAATATGTTGATATTACATCCATCTGAATCTGAAATGGCTCTTTACTTCCTCTAGGGGGCACTCTGTTATAAAATTCCAGTTTCTACACCCATATAGTGCCCAGTGTGTCTTTAATGGAGTTCTGTACACATGGCTGAATCTCCAGCAGCTCGTTGTTAGACATGTTGTTCACTGTTTGTGTGCAGGAGTCTGTATTTTAAGTGCACTATGTAGGGAACAGGGAGACTTTTGAGATGCAGCCCTTCTGCTCATCTGGGACAAAGTGTGTTCCTCCCTGTCGTCCCCCACGTCTGCTGTGCCTTTGATTACATGTACAGTAACTTTGAGGAACAATCCGCCCCAGGATTAGATGCCCCCCACCACCTCATGTTTTCACCTTATGGTCTAATAAAAAAGACCACAGCCAGTCGGTAAAAGCCAGTCACCACGTTCCTGTGTTTTTATTCCTCCAGACTCTCTTTAGGTCCAGTCTAAAAGTGATTTATGCATTTCTATGAAGTTGTACAAGAAAAATGGTAAAAAAAGTGACACATTTGGTTTCAGTGTGATATTTTATAGCTTTTTTCCAATTTGTGACCTTTGCATATTAGTATATTGCTGCAGAAATATTATTTGATTACATTTTTATTGTAAAGAATCTTCACTGACTTGCTAGAATTAGTGTTAGTCTAATTCTAGTGTTAGTATTAGAATTGATCTTTCGTTATTTAAAATTATTCTATTTCATTCTCAATTAGTTCTTTTTCCCAACAGTACTATCGGGTTACTTGCCAGACGTCATCTGATCATGTTGCTCTGCTATCTTAGGCCTACTGACCCACTATAATTTATAAACACAGTGTATCTGGTCAGTGGTGGTCATTTACTGACTCCTTTCTATTGTTGGACGGGGTAAAGGGGGTATTTTTAATGGTGCAGCAATAAATGGGCTACAGTAAAATACAACTTACAAAGTGTACCTCTATAGTATATATAGGATATGTACCTGAAATATGGCAAGGTGGGTGTTCGTAATAATGTAAAAATAATGTCTATTTTACCAAACCCTGACCTTAGATTAGCGCTGTTAATACTGTAGGCTGGCATGTGTAAGGCGAGTGAAGAAACAGGTGTAGATGATTCCAGATGATCAGGCGGTGATCAGTATACTGGTGGTACTGAATGCTGAATGGTTGGAACTCCTTAATATAGACACCTTGTATTTTTATGCACTTTGTAACCTGTCACAGTAAAATATTTGTTCCCATTTCTTTCATTTAATCTACTTAATATACCAAAGATAAGAGAGTTTGACAGGCAGGGAATAGTATTTTCAAAGGTGATTCAAACCAAAATATAAAGAAATGAGGTGTAGTTCAGTATGTGTCCAAACATGCTTCATCATGAATGCCTCTACACTTAACTTATTTACACTTCGTTGGGCAGAAGAGCTTCACTCTGACTGAATCCCTCAGGACGTTGTTATCTTGGATGAATTGCTGATGTTGCTGAAACGGTGGTGGCTGGTCTCCCAGCTCGTGGTTCCTCCTGCCAGGGCTTTGGGCTGCTTCAGTATTGCAGTATTGCTGATCTAGAAGTTCTATTCAGGCTTGGTATCACATAATTGATCCAGTCAGTATCATTACAAGTTCCTGTACTATTAGACATTCACTGGGAACAACTGAACTGAACTGAATTGAACTGAACTGGCTTTGCATGTCTGTCTTGTTTGTACAGCAGATTCTAATCTCACAGCACCATGCTTGTTTTACCTGTGTCTTCTTCTTTTGTTGTCACACAGCTTGTAGTTACATCACCAGTCATGGTACTAATGCATTACTAGCAGCAGTAACGCTTGAAAAAACAAAGGGAATACATAAAATAGGACAACAGTTGCATGAACAATTACATGTTGCTTGTGTATTGCAAACAACATGTGTATTGCTGATCTAAAACTTCCATTTAGGCTTGGCATCACGTACTTCATCCAGTCTGTGTCATTACAGTGGACCTTTGGTTCCTATTTAACACCTTTACTTCTGTCCAGCAAACTAGAATAACATGATTCAGTGCTCTAATGCTGGAGTGTGAGAGGGAGGTGACTGGGATTGGCCAGTAATGTTCCCAATTACACCATGACCTCAGCTCTGCAATATCTTAGAGGTCTGTATGAAGACGGGTTTTGTTGTAGCTGATGAGCTGGGGGTGAGTGATTCAAGCACGCTGACCAACTAGAGCTGAAAATGGTTTCAGAAGACCGATTTGGAGTCCGAATCAGAAACCCTGTTTATCCCAGAGGAAATGTATGTTATGACTGCAAAGACACACAGAGACAAGAACAATATAAAATATAAGGTCTAAATATATGCAATTAAAACTCTGCAGAAAGAACTCAGTATGAAATACAGTCTGCTACATACACAAATACTGGGGTATAAATCCAACAGATAAGTAACTTACAGTTCAGAGAATTAGTAGCAACATGAATAGTGGTTAGGAGTCTGTTACTGCACGTAAAGTCGTTTATGAGGAATTTGTCCTCAATTTGTCCCTTACTGATCACAGCATTTTGTGTATGTAGCATAGTATAGTTAGGACTAACCATTTTTAGAGTATTTCTGGTGAGTTTGATTTTCACTTTATATTTTATATTGTTCATGTTTTCGTGTCTCTATATGTCTGTGCAGTCGTAGCATAAGCGGTTTCCTCCAGGATCAATAACGTTTTCTGAGTCTGATTCTAAAGGAGGCCCGGTAAACAACATTCCATTTTCCAGTTTCATCCAAATGTGAAAAGTGTTCATACTGTCATACATGAACATACAGCCAAGAATACAGCGCCCGGGGAGCAGCGCGTGGAGATGGTATCTTGCTCAAGGGTCCCTCAGACATCCTTAGCAGTCTTGGGTATCGAACCCACAGCTCCCTGATCGCAGGGCGCACGCCCTAACCACTAGGCCACCAGCTGCCCAACATATACATTAATTGCCACTATATCTGGCTTCAATATGATTCTACAGTCTGTTTGGATTTGCTGCTCGTTTCTACATCACATAGAGTAAAGTTCTTCTCAACGCTCTCTCAGCTCTCTTTCACCTTCACAGCTTCGATTTCACCTACAGACATCTCTGATGGACAGGGCTGTGTAAAACAGCTGTGTTAAAGTCACATGCCGTGATGTTAACAGTCTCTCTGAGGGCTAATTGGACCATATTGTGTCAGAACTTGTGTAACTTTGCCATTTAGCTTGACTAACAGGCTCCAGCAGCATTTGGAGACAGGCTTTGAGTTTAAATCTTTACGGTAGGCATCATTCCAAACTTGGCATGAGCCACAATTTTCAAATATTCAAATAGTTGGAAAATTAAATTGCATTTTTTAAATTATTTCTGTCCTGTCTTACGTACTTTTACTTTGTTTTTTCAAGCATTACTGCTGCCAGTAATGCATTACTACAACAAGAAGATGATGGTGATGGACCTAAAAGCTTTTTGCCCGCTGCCAACAAAAGAAGAAGCAGAAGACCCCAGTAACGCATGCGTGGCACTGTGAGATTAGATGGAGTACCGGAGAAACAAATAAAGCTGATTTAACTCTACTAAAGCAAAGAATATGTTACTTAAATATGTTTTACGAGCTTCAGGTGTCTGCAAATGATCTAGAGAGCTACGTTAAAAGTCCTGCTCCATCATTATCAATATTACCTTGTCTGGCAAATCCACTGAAACACTGCTGGGTGATGAAGTGCTTGCCTGGGACGTTCTTGGCTGTATCTGGTCTGTATCTGACCTTTTAGTGTTGAACATACCGGTCAAAAGTTTGGACACACCTCCTCATTCAACGATTTCCTTTGTTTTTTTTATTGGATACATTGTAGATTTATATTGAAAACATCACATATTGCTCTGATGACAGCTTTGCACACTCTTGGCATTTGTTTCAATCAGATTCATGAGGAATCGACCTGGAATGGTATTTAATTAACAGGTGTTCTTAGTTGAGAGTTAATTCGTGGAATTTCTTGCCTTCTTAATGTGTTTGGGATCATCAGTTGTGACGGTCGGGTTGGTACACAGTTAGTGATCCTA
>JBBJLS010072749.1:0-10170 GCA_037577275.1 Bryconaethiops microstoma
TAGACACCTGTGCATTTTACACACACACACACACACACACACACACACACACACACACACACACACACACACACACAATAGGCAGAAGAGCTGGATTATCATCACTGTTAGGCTGTTTAGTATTACATTTAAATGGATTAGGCCCAGTTTTTTTATGGGAATGGGAATCTCATTGGAATCTCAAGGGTCATTACAGACTTAAATAAACAATTGTGTATGGAGTCATCACAGTAATAGCCAGTACTGGGCTCTGCTACTTATTTAGAATGCTTTTACTAGCCAGTCTGGCCCTCTAAATACTCCAGATGGATGCTATGCAAAATCAACTAGTGCCAAAATGGTCCATGAGAAAAATGACCTGAATGGAGTATCTCATTTCACTGGCCTGGAAGGTAAAAACTGTGAGAATGACATAGACAGTGCACCTGTACACACACAGATTTCTGACCTTTGAGATAATTATCAGGCTTGATGATAAATGTCTGGGTTCACAGTCTGTACCGAATTCTACAGCTTGTTCATCAAACCTCACATCTGATTTCACTTCTCCAGTCATGAACTATGAGCCAGAAATCTTTGGAATGACTTTGGATTTAACATCATTAATAACAGCAAACAATCTAGGCTACGTAAGGGTTGAGGAATAATGAACACGTTGATTTGAGTTAAGTGTTTATTTCCATTAAAACATCATGAAATCGTAGAAAGGGTTAAATCTGTGCCTGCTGCAGAAAATCTGTAAAATGTGTAGCTGTGCTGCTATTTCTGTTTATCTCCTGCAGCATCTAAATGAGTCTAAAGTCCTTCAGTCAAACTAATTAGGGCTGCTACAAGCTCAGCTACTCGGCAGGTTATTTCAATACTTTACAGTAAATTTGAATAGATTCAGCAATTAGCTGCACTGCTATTTCTATTTATCTCCATTTCTAGATTCTTTAGTGTCTAAACCAGTGACTGCATTCAACTCTTACAGTCAAACACAGTTCTAACAGTCACAATTAGAGCCAAACAAATTACCTGAATTTGGCTCTTTGTCTTTGTTTACAAGTTGTTTATCATTTTAATATTTCTCACTTATCTTAACTTTTCTGCTTCAGCCTTCCAGACAAAAGGAGTGAGTTGTGAAATTAGAGGGGGCAATTTCAGCCTTTAGCTAACATTACCTGAGTAAGGCATCCTAATATCATATCCTTTGAGATGGTTTTATTTTAAGGCAGTCATAATAATCTTTTAACTGTAAAAATGAGTGTTGTATCATTATGTTGGGTTCTGTCACATCTGTGCTGCCTCTGCCATGCCCCCAGCAGTCAAACTCCCCGGAGTTCTGAGCTGGAGAGTTGCCAGTCACGTCACCCCCTGTCTACATCATGGTATGTCCTGGCATGTGAGGTATGAGCATTGCTGGGCAGTCCACCTGCCTCCTGCCAGCCCCTGTGTGTCTGTTAATGAATACTTGATCAGTTTCCCTCATGTTCCTGGGGACTTGTGAGAATTGCTCGTTCAAGGTTAAGTGTTTGTCTCAAGTCATTGGTCCTTGTGTTCCTGTCTTCTTGTTTAAAAGACCCAGCCAGTCAAGAAGACAGCGTGCGGTTACCGGCATGCAATCTCTAGCAGCCGGTCTTGTGTCACTGAGCTCCATATGGCAGGTTGGGAAGAGTAATGGTCGCGTCTCACGTAACACATTCTGAAACAGTCTGGTGGAGGTATTGACTTGGCTGGGTGTGTGTGTGACCCTTAATAGACTAACCAGCAAGGCTGAAGCGCCCGTGCTGGATCCAACCGTAGAGACTCAGTAGTTAGCAGAGCTTCCAACCCTAGTGCTCCTGTAGTGGAGCGATTCAAGTATCAAAACTGTGTCAGTGGACGGAAGGTCCATTCAGTGCTGAACGGGTCCCTTCATGCAATTCTGAGAGAAAGAATCTTTGTGTGTTTTGTGTTGCCAAGTTCCTTGCGATACAGTGACTGTGCACCTGCCTGTCTGTCATTAAAGTCTGTCTTTAATCCGTTAACTCCTGCATTTGTGTCCTCTTTACCTGAGCCGACATGACGGGTTCTAATGGGTTGAAATAATTGAAACTTTCCAAATACAAAATATAGTGACAATTACTAAAATATTCAAATATAAATATTGGGGCTGCTGCTAATAAAAACATTAATAATAATACACATTTCCAGCTGCTTACAGGTCTATTCATGTGGAAAATATATTTAAGTTACTTTACCTTAATTATTAATTGAGAAATCATCTTTTGCCTCCCATCATCTTTTACTCATAATGTTTTGAACTACGTGTATAACTAAGGATGGGAATATCCAGTGTTAAAAATAAAGTCTTATGGGGCGATGCCACAGAAAGACCACTTTTGGTTCAGTCGAGAGCCCCCCGTAGTGGATGTAAATGAGATGTGCGAGTTAGTTCCCCCAAAACTAGACCTGTGTTATATAATAGACCCCTAATCTGTCTACACAAGATAACCTTAATCTTATCATTCATGGAAAACACACACACAGTGCTGTTTTCCAGTCCATTCTGAGGCTTTATAGAACTCTCCAGCACAACAGCTCCGCTTTCACCAGGCGTGAAGCACTTATTCATTCAGAAACTCCATCTAAAAATTACCTTCATTATGAACTACGAATAGAGGCTTTTCATTCGACAACATTAAACCACTGGTACCATCTTTCCCGCGAGGCTGCGGTGTAATTTGATGGGACGTGTCAGGGACAGTTATTAAAACGCAACTGATGAATTAGCTGGGGTTGGGGTGGTGGGGGGGTTTAATGGCGGCGCCATCATGAAGCCGGGAGGTGGGCACAGTATGCTGCCGCCAGCACCCTGCTGCAAATAAACCAGTGCTCGCCTCCAATTAGAGTGAGGCATGCAGGATCAAAACATGCATTGATTGGCAGCTCTAGCAGGAGGGTGTGGTCTCTGAAAGTGAGCAAGAAGGTTGGACTGTACTCCTCAAACTTTAAAGGAATGTGTTACAGTGTACACACATTTACACAACTGTCCACACAGTCGATCCTCCAAACGTTGGTTCTTTGTTAACTTGAGGCTATGAGGCTGACAAACATCAGCTTTTTGACTTCATGTTGAGGTTTTGTTTATTTTTAGAGCTTTTTCTGGGGTTGTATTATATAAGTTCTGTTGTACTGATGGAAAAGATTTGGATCACAAATGACTAAAAGCTGTTTCTGCAGCTTAGTTTCTATATATAACTTGCAAAGAGCAAGGAATGAATGATACATTTTAAAACTTCAGTCTAGTTCATTTCTAAAGGCAAGTATTTTGCATGTAATGGACCCTTTAAAATCTGACAACTGGATAAAATATTAATTAAACAGTAAGACATGAAATTATGCAGTAATTAAGTAAGACAGTTAATACAAAGGTAATATTAATACCTTGATGTGTGTGTGTGTGTGAGTGTGAGTGTGTGTGTGAGTGTGAGTGTGAGTGTGTGTGTGTGTGTGTGTGTTTGGGGCAAGCAATTAGCACAATACAGACATTTGCGACCATATGTTGTATCTTCATTGCTGCTTCAGTAAATTTTTCCCACACACACTGGGATTCAGACTGTGGCATCAAGACAACAATAGTCACTTACTATTCACACGCCACTGACCTCCTGGGCCCAAAAGGTATAAAGACCCCTGAGTCGAGCCGCAGTATTACTCAGCCGTCATTACAATGGTTTCAATGACTCAGAGGCATAAAAATGTGAAGAAAAGACTTTCTGAATAGAAAGCATGAAATACAGCTCCTACCTGGCCTAACCCTGAGAAAGATGTTATACACCTCGCTAATGAACGAGGTCAATATTCATTACTAAAGGTGCTAAATTTCTAAATGTTAACAATGCTAATGATTAGTAAAAGCTAGCAAGTGGGCTCGGTCAGCATTGTGCAAACACACTGCAATCGGTCACAATTAGCGTTTGTTCACTGTTAGCTATGTTATACTAATGTGAATTATTGCTTTAAGCCCTGAGAGTTCCCTGTGTGCAGCACTGAACAGATGCGATCAGCATATATTACCCTTTTTTGGACAATTTATTCAGGAAAGCACAGTATTTCATGACATGTTAGCATCTAGCTTTGCCATAGGCCATGTTAGCTTTCATGGAATTACTTCTTTAACCCTCTGAGGTCCGAGGCCTTTCTGGCACTTTCAGGCAATTTGCTACCCCTTTACATTTTTAAGTATTGTATCTAACTAAAAACATCTATGACAAAGTGACAAATATTGTTATATTCTGGAAACAATTGTCCACATAGTCAATCATGTGGACTCATACATTTCTCTTTGTACGCGTACAGTTACGACATTTGGTGGATGCCCTTATCTAGAGTGACTTACAGTCATTATTTACAGGGACAGTCCCCCTGGAGACACTGAGGGTTAAGTGTTTTGCTCGAGGATACAATGGTAGAAAATGGGGAGGGGTTTAAACCTGCAACTTCCTGGTCATCAGGTTCACAGGCAAGTGTTTTACCCACCAGGCCGCCACCACCACCCTGGGGGTTGGGGCCACAAGACCAAAAAACACAACCTTTTGGCTTCATCGTGAGGTTTTGTTCATTTTTAGTGCTGAACAGTAATTCATACTGTGTCCTAGACCTCACTCACGCATTTGTAAGTTCTGGGGTTGTACTGTATATGTTTTTTTGTACTGATGGAAAAGATTTGGGTCACAACTGACTACTAGTGTTATCAACAAAACTAAATAAGCAAAAATTTAGACACTAAGCACATCTTGGATGGCTGACTAAATGTGTGATGAGGGAACAAAATGTGTACATTTGCTTTTTCATCAAATTATTAATTTCAGGTCCAGTACTGAGCTACTCGGGATGTCTGATGCAGTATTTCTCTACGTGCCAGCATCTAGCTTTGATTTACATAAGTCATGCTAGCTTTCATGGAATTACTTCTTAAAGCACAGTGTTTCTCCATGTGCTAGCATCAACATGCTCTGGCTTTTGTAATTCTAAAGCTGTTCTCCGGTCAATGTCAGGGCAGAGCCCATGAATCACTAATCATTACTACATGCAAAAAAATCCCCAGCAGCCCCACTCCAACCTGCAGTGAGCTCATGGGGGCTGCACCTGACTCAGGCAAGAGAACCTGTGTGCGTGAGTGGAATTGCTGAGAATTTACACTATTCCACTCTAATATCTTGAGGTTGAGTTAAAGGGAAACTGTGAATGTTTTATTACATAGATCACCAGTGAGAGGAGGAGGAAGAGAGGGGCCATCTTGTCAGGCCTGGTTTCTATTAAATGCCACCTGCAGTGCTCGGCTCATCCCTGCTAGCTTGTTCTTACTGTTACTCATATTAGTATTTTTGAAGCCAAACTGCATCAGTAACTAAATGCAATGTAAATGCAAGGGATATAACAGTCAAAACTGGGAGGAGCTACTAAGTATGATATAAATGTGATATCTAAAGTGTCCATTTGTCATACATGAACACACCACAGCACAGTGTGAACAGCATGAAATTCTTTCTTTGTATTTAATCCATTTAACCCATTCACCAAGGGAAGCAGTGGGCAGCCAGGAACACGGTGCTGGGGGAACAGTGTGTGGGGACGGTTGCTCAAGAGTACCTCAGTGGTGCCACTAGCAGTCCTGAGATTCAAACCTACAACCTTCTGATCGCAGGGGAAGATCCCTAACCACTAGGCCACCACATGCTAACTCATCCACACATTCGCCATGTTTTGTTCACCTTGTATGTAAATGTCACTTTTAAGAATATTTGAATAACTGTCAACATTGCTAATTGTAAAAAACAACTGGAACATAATATTTAACATGATGTCAATAAAATGATGCTAAATGGCCCCATTAGCTTGCATTTGTAGTTAGACATGGTAGCATTTTTGCACTACATGTTCCTTTACATGCATTTGTATACATAATTGTCACTTTAAAGAAATATTCTTGCTACAAATGCTCATGAGCATTATGCCTTATAGTGTGATGTTAAGCAATATAGTGTGTTATGCTTTATAATGTGATGTTGTAGTGTGCTGCTAATTCTGCTAAAAAAATAATGTGAAACATCAGAATGTGATGCTAAGTTTGAGATTTTCCTAGCCATGTTTCCATCTATAGCCGTTTATAAATGTTTGGACGTATTCTTCTTTTAAGTAAAGGCTACCTTACAGCAAAATTTCACTCAAACGTAATAATGATGCTAACGGTAAACAAAAGCTGGAGCTACATAGTGTGATGTAAATTAGATTATGCCTTCGGGTCCACAAGCTTGCATTCATGTTAGCATTTAACTTCCTGACTGTGTCAGTGTAAAAATAACCTTGCTCTGTCTCAAAGCAATTCTGTCAAAATGCTAATGTTGCTAATCATAAAAGACTCCTGGAACAGAATAATTAACAAGATGAGATTATGCTAAATAGCCCAATTAGCTTGCATTTACTGTTAGCCATGCTAGCATTTTTTGTGTGAAGTGTCCCTTTATGTGCATTTGTATTCATAGTTGCTACATTAAAGAAATAATGTTAATGCCTGTTATGCCTGATGTTACGTGTAAGATCTATTGTTAACCATATTTACATTTTAGACATAAATGCTACCTTACAGTAACGTTTCTCTCAAACCTGCAAATTCTGTGACTTAGTATGATAGAAATAAGATTATGCTAACTGTTCCACTAGCTTGTACTTATTCTTAACATTTTTGGATAAAATCTTCTTTTGACTGCATCAGAGTAAGCAAAACCTGCCTTAAAGCCATAAATTAACATAAAATGCTAACATTGCTGAAAAAAATAGAAGGGACGGCTTGACATGGTGTAGGCTAGATTGCACCTGTAAGCCATGTTAGCATTGTTGGATGAAACTTTTGAGGCCCTTGCCGTGGTTCTTGAACCAGAAGAGAATAACAGAGAAGGTCAGCAGGTAAATGTAAAAGGGCACTTGGTAGACACCCTTATCCAGAACACCTTACAACCATTAATTACAGGGACAGTCCCCCTGGAGACACTGAGGGTTAAGTGTCTTGCTCAAACACAATGGTAGAAAGTGGGGGTGGGGATTTGAACCTGAAACTTTGTAGTCATTACGTTCACAGGCAAGTGTTTTACCCACTAGGCTCCTACAGGTGTTGGGCTGCATGGAGACCCTGGGATGCAAGTCAGATTGCTGAGCCGAGGCAGGAGAGGAAGGACGAGGAAGAAGCTGGTTTGTAGTGTGCAAGAGTCAAATCGGGCATCGCAGGCAGTCAGGTGAACACTGATAACCTTCCCAAGTGCTCATGCACTTACACACACACACACACACACACACACACACACACACACACTCGGAAACACAAAATAAGAACACAATTTCACGGACACACATAATGCACCAGCTAGCGCGCACACACACTCACACACACACACACACACACACACACACACACACACAGACACACAGACACACACACACAAACACATACATAGTGAGGGCAATGGAAACATCCAAGTGTTCATTTACCTATGGTATAGCCTCTCTTCAGTTCGCTGCATCGTGGACTGCGCCGCTGGGAATTAGTCGTGTTGTTTTCTTGCACCTCGAATGTGGTTGTCCTGGCAACAGGTGGCGAGGACCTGTTTATGGACAGCCCCGGGATCAGGCTGGCTGGGAAGCTCTGAGAAGCAATATCCACTGACTGGGACTTCTTCTTCAGCCTGTTACAGGGAGCAGAGACAGCATAAGCTGTAAACACAGTTAAACAGAACAAGCACGACCAAAACCAGGCTGTTAGAAGTGGCTTTACAATGGCACATACTGACCACTTCATAGAGCTCAATTTAAAAAATGAATACGCCCTCCCATATGAACAGTAAAACACAATATAATTTAGACAAAAAAAATTCATTTAAGTAAATAAAAACAATATGAATGAGCCTGGCAATCTACAAGGACACAATTAGTAAAACAGGCTCCAGCACTCCTGAGACCCTGGTTAAGGATAAACAGCTTGGATTTTGAATGAATGAATGAATGAATGAATAGCATACAGAGCAGAGCAGCAGAGGTCACACAGTGGTTTGAGGCCTTTCTGTGAACAGTAACTTGTTTGTTCACTCATTGTTGCTTGTTACAGGTTGGTCAGTTGTGGTCAAGCTGATCATGGATGACTTAAGACCACTTCTTACGGTCATTTTACATGGTAAACAAAACCAGAGCCTAAGGTCACCATGCCCAATGGCAATCTTGGATTAATGTTTTCTGCTGACAGGAGTATTAGAGCTGGACTGAAAATCTTTGAGCTTGGTTGGAGTGGAGTTTGTGGTCCAGCACTACTCTTGAGGCGCAGTCCAATCAGATCCTCACAGCAATGCTTGAACATCTAATATAAATCCTTTCCAGAAAAGGAGAGGTTGGTAGAGCAGTAAAGGGAGGCACCCTAATATACTTGATTTCAGAAAAAAACATTGGATGACCCGGTGTCTACAAACTTTTGGATAGTTTCCCAGATCCAGATTAAGCCTAAACCTACATTAAAGTAAATTTTCAATAGCAATTCTCCAGGACACTGGTACCAGAAGGCATGAGCCCTGTCTGGCAAACTGGTTCACAGCATATTACATATTAATATAAACACATCCTGTACAACAAAGACACAGCCATCATGGGAGGTTGTTTCTTGATAAATCAAAAGAATGCCGGGGCTGCTTTGTTATGCCAGTGGCTCGGAGTGACACTGAATCAGATATGCGCCATTCGCAACAGGAAACTATTAGCAGTGGCGTAGATAGCAAGAACGAGCCGAGCGCGTGAAGGCGAGCCTTAGTCCGGCACCACGCTGGCTTTTGCAACACCACTAAATTGCAGAGATAAAAAGAACAAATGCGCCTATAAATCCAGTCATGCTCACCTGACTAAACAGTGTGATCTGCAGTAAGTCAGTATATAAGATCTAAACAAAGATGGCAGACTATGTCAAGTGGAACAGTGCTGGGGGGAAATGGCACTGTGACATTTGAGATATTTTGGAACAAATGAAACAGAAATTTATGAATAGCAGTTAAGTAAAGTGAAACCATTACTCAGATAAACTCTGCCACATGGAGCCAATGACCAAATTCCAATGGAACATAGTTTTATGTACCATTAACAGTATCTTCTCTGTTTTACAAGACCATTTCTGACCTTTTCACACTAACCTTTCTTTAAACATTTGAACCGACATATTTAAATGAGCTCTATTCTGATAGGCTGCTCTGTACTGTGCCTCACTTGAAAAGCAGTCCAAGTTAAAACCCTCTTTATAACTCACTGTGAATGAGTGGGGCTTAACTGTGGTTGGCTAAATAGGTGTCTGAACTGGTTTTTGCGATTTGAAATTCAAAATGGGCTACGTTGGCAGATTAGACTGCATACATGGACAGTATGACCTAGAGAATGAAAGGTATGAGCTGTTATTTTTTAAAAAGCAAAAGTCAGTGTTCCATGATATACTGTAGTCCTTCACATAGACAAATACAGGCCTTGGTTCTCTGACTGATGAGCATGTAAGCACCCGTACAACTGTGAAAGCAGAATGGACAACTTAGTGTAATATAAATGAAATTTTAAACACAATGATCTGACGTGATGCTTTGATTAAAACCTCTTTTTTTTACACTTACTGAACTGATGGTGTACAGTAGTCTTGATGACAGCAGTTTTGTAATCGGTGCACGCACAGCATATATTACGAATGTGCTCATTGCTGTGATCACGAACGTCCTGGCAGCCTCGTCTGAGCAAGGCTGTCGATGTCTGGAAGAGGTTGCACATGGCGTACGTAGCACTGCACTAAAGCAAAGTGCCTTTTCCTGTAATTAGCTAATTGCGGAAGCCAATCTGTATTAACATGCATTTTTAACTGCGCTGATGAACAGTCTTAAGTATAACAGATTAAGTAGCAAGATTCTTGATCACAGCCCATGTTATTTGTATGTAGCACATCTCAGTTATGTATGTAGCACATCTCAGAGGTTAGTAAGATCATAGAGGTCATACATTTTGTCCTCTTTTAAGATAAGATAAGATAAACCTTTATTAAGTCCCACAAGTGGGAAATTTCCGTTGTTACGGCAGAAAGTGGACAGTACAAAGGTAAGAGCAGCAAAAAATGTAAATATAGACATTTGTGTGTAGCATATA
>JBBJLS010072750.1:0-10169 GCA_037577275.1 Bryconaethiops microstoma
TCTTCACACTGAGCTCCTCCTCCTGCCTGAAGATCTCATCTTACAGTCTTACTCTGCTTTCCAGAGTCTGTTAGAACTGCAGGACCTTCAACACGGCTGGAAGACTCTTCTTCCTCTTCTTCTTTCTCTTCTTCCTCTTCCTCTTCTTCTTCTTCTTCTTCCTTCTTCTTCTTCCTCCTCTTCCTCCTCTTCCTCTTCCTCTTCCTCTTCCTCTACTTCTTCTTCTTCTTCCTCTTCCTCACTGATTCACCGACTGTCAGTCAGACTCTCACACTGAGGCAGAGAAAGTCAGCAGATCCTTTTGGTCTATAAGTGACTAAAACTGTCCCAACATCAGTATATACAGACACACTAACATATACACACTCAAATATTACTGGATTTCTAAACGTTATTAATTATTGGTTAGAATATTTAATTTAATGAAAGGTTAGATAACGAAGTAAACTGTGTTCTGGATGTGATTAAAATAATACAGTAATACTTTTATATTTTTGTAAATATTTATTTTTATATTTGTGTTTTTTGTTTATCTTACAGGTCAGGTAAACATATTTACAAATCTGATACCTGTGATACATTTTATGTTCCACTTTATGACACTTTAAATGGAGTCTGGGTTTCCATTCCAGATCTTTTTTCTGTAGAAGCAGAGGTTCATGTTCAGTGTCTGTAGATGGAGGATTTCATAGAGTGTAAATAAAAATAAACCAGAAACTCTGGTCTCGATCTGGGAAACTGTCAATACCAGTAAAGATCATCAGTGTAACTGGTGCTGTAGTCACAGGAGAGAAAAACATTATCTAGTCACCAAACTAAACCAGGCACTGAGTGCAGCACCAGATTCGGCACCGTTTCAGGAATAACAGACAAACAGAAGCAACACCAAGAGCGACACCCTGAACACGGAACCACTGGAGCTCAGTGCTCAAACAGCTCTGACCATTGATGTCTGGGATCCAGAAGAACCTCTGAAGGTCTGCGGTTCTGCAACAGATCCTTTAAGTCCTGTAAGCTGTGAGGTGGAGCCTCCATGGATCAGTCTAGTTTGTCCCACAGAAGCTTGATCAGTTTAAAATCTGGAGAATCTGGAGGACATTGATCTCTTTGTGATGTTCCTCAAACGGTTCCTGAACAGTGTTTGCAGTGTGGGGGGGGCGTCCTGCTGAAAGAGGAACTGCTTTCAGGAACAGCGTCTCCATGAAGGCTGAACTCGGTCTGCAGTGTTTAAGTGTAAAAAAAATGAATGCAGGAACCAAGGTTCTCCAGCAGAACATCTCACAGCAGAAGAGCCGTAATGACCTGTGTGTTCTGACACTTTTCTATCATGCACAACATTAACTTTTTCCAGCAGTTTGTGCTGCAGCAGCTCTTCAGTGGAATCAGACCAGATGGACCAGCTTTGGCTCCCTGAGAGTCTGAACCTGAGCCTCTCCAGACTGGAATCAGGGTTTGTGTTTAAACAGCATGTTTCTTAGGTCTTACGGAACCTTGTGCATTTGGTGTTCTCTGAAGAATGTGAGAAAAAGTAATTCAACACTATTCATTAGGAACAGGACATAAAAATATATGAAAATGCTTAACAAACCTATTGAAAGTAGTAAACTAATAAAGAAAGGAAAATAAACTGTTCTGTGGGTAACAAGCCAAGTTCAGCACGACAATAAAGATTTCTGAGAAAAAAAAATCAGGAACATCGAGAAAAAAAAACACAAAATAAAAACACAAACACAGTAGAAAGTTGTATGTGGCCCTTACAAAATGTACAATAAAATGATTCTTGTACAGAAATGGGTGGCATGGCCCACATCACAAAACAGCCCAGTTACAAAACGACGAACAGCTTAGTGTAGAAACTTCAAGGCATCAGAAATTAAAATAAATTTTAAAAATGAGACAAAAATCACCTGTTTGGTCATAAGCATTAACAAGATCTTTAAAGAGAAACACACCATCCCTGCTATGAAGAATGGAGGAAATCTGGTAAAGCTGATGTCAAGGTGACGATTCAGCAGATTTCAGAAAATCTCACTTTCTCAGAATTTTGATGCTTTAAATCTGAGTTAAACACAATTAGATTTTCCATATAAGTTTTTCTCCTTGAATAGGTGGGTCTTCAGACGATGCTTGAAGACAGCGAGGGACTCCACAGATCTGATCGGAAGAGGGAGTTCGTTCCACCACTGGGGGGCCAAGACTGAGAAGACTCTTGACGCATGTCTCCCTATTCTTCTGAGCAGCAGAGGCTCAAGACCAGCCGTGCTTCAAGGCCTGAGAGGACGAGAAATGACACTTCGTTTGAATAATGCTGATATGTATGGGGCTGCAAGTCCATTCTTGGCCATGAAAGCATGTGTTAAGGACTTGAACTTAATACGAGCAGCCACAGGGAGCCAGTGAAGGTTCCTTAGTAAAGGTGAGGTGTGTGTGAATTTTGGAACATTGAATACTTACCTCACAGCTGCATTCTGAATCAGCTGAAATGGTTTTGTTACCATTAGTGGAAGTCCTGCCAGTAGAGAGTTGCAGTAGTTCAGTGTGGAGATGACCAGAGACTGGACGAGAATCTGTGTAGCTTCAGTGGTGAGAAAGGGTCGGATTCTACTGATGTTGTAGAGAAGGTTTCTGTATGTTCTGGAGATCTGGTCAACCTGCGGCGAGAAAGACAGATATAGAGAATATTAGAGAATCCACGACAGTCCAAAACAAACCATCCCAATCCTGAAACTCCTCAAAAACCATCTAATAATGCTTAAACATCAGAAATTTGGGGCCAGATTTCAAAACACCATCTACAGACAGGACATTATTTTACTGTCCGGTTTTCAAAACTTCTCCTAAGCCCAGCCTTACTAGGACAAAACATACACGATAAAGAAATGGAAAATATCAGTGTCAGTATCACTAGTAAATAAAGCCGGGTTTATCTATTTATTGGCTCATTATTAATTATTGATAACTGGCACAGAGTTGGTATGCACACTGATCTAAAGTATATCAGAGAGCTTAGAATTCCCATAACGGTGCATCACTAGATCTACATCATAAATATCAAGAACTGTCAAAACTTTCATGATTAATACACTCATTTTTAAAACTGCTTCTCGTCTTTATTTGTACCTTCAAAAGCTACAACTGTTATGTTTCCATGCATGCATGTACGTATATTATGTATACATATATAAATTTCACCACAAATTTACACATTTGTTACACATTTGTCTGATAAGTCAAACCTGCGGTATCTGTGAGATGTTTCTTTCACAATCTGCAGTCTCTTTTATATAAAGACTGGGAGTCAGACAGTATAAACTCATTCCAGGGGTGCAACTTTTTAAGTGGACGGGACCGTGGACGGGACCGTGGACGGGACCGTGGACGGGACCAGGGACGGGACCAGGGACGGGACCAGGGACGGGACCAGGGACGGGACCAGGGACGGGACCAGGGACTCGAGTTAAATGAGTGACATTTCACTGGAAAAGAAAACGCTCCTCTCAGACAGAGCGGCGCATTAATACTCACTGCTCAGAGAGATCCTTCGGGCTGAGAAGGCCTTCGGGGTGGCGCTCTGAAACAAAGACAAAACAAAACCCACCCCAGCCAGGGGAGAGCAGTGAGACAGGTAGAACAGAGACACCTGGGACGAGAACGAAGGAAGGAAACATGAGAGTGGGAGAAAGAAAGGCAGGAGGACAAATAAAAGGAATTTACTTAAAAGATAAACACGAGAGAGTCCAGAAGAGATCGCTCCTCTGTTTTGTGAAGCACAAATCTTTGTTTAACTCTGTTAAAGACACCAAAACTGAGGTCTTGGGAAAGATATAGTGGTTCTGTCTGCAGAGAAGACTCCCCAGTTCTTCTGCGGTTTTTAGACTGAACATGTTCAGATGAGCTGGGCAACTTTAATAAAGGCTGAGAGTGACATCAGGTATCAACCTGTTTAAACCACAGTTCAAACTGCGTAAGCATAGATCTTAGTCATTCGCTTCATCTGGCTCAAATAAACGTCCGTGTAATAAAAATTAAATAAGTTGGCGTAGAAAACGGAGAGGGACTACGTCTTCGTACCATTGACACCTGCTCTTCTCCGCGAGGCTATGGACCAATCACACGTCTGCATGTACTGTTTCTAAGCAACAACAGTTCAATCAAGGGGCGCTGAGATGTTTTGGTGGAAATCTGTCCCGGATGTCTGGAGAGCTCTTATGTAGATCAGAGTGAGTGTGAGGGCAGCAGAGTCTATGTTTGTTACGTCTAGTTTGGGACTGTGTGAAGAACCTCTGATAGTTCCCATGATGAGCTGAAGCTCTGAAGCTGGTTGAAGCTGCCGTGGAGGATCTCCTTCCTTGGCTGCTTCTCAGATGGCCACTGCTAAGCCACTAGCTCAGCCTGCTCCAGTCTTTCAGGAGTGCACTGGAGCAGCTAAAATGTCCATTCCTGCCGTTTAGTGGAAACCATGGCTTCATGCTGCCAAATGTCAACCATGGCATTCCCTATAATGAGCAGAAGTCCTGTCAACAGCTACTCCGAGCCAGTGGGCGTGGCAGCGTAGCGACTGTTGCCGGGTGTGTTCCTCGGATGGGGCCTATCAGGTTTCTCTGCGGCGCTCGGGAATAAAGGAATGGGTGCAGCAGTGACGGTGGTGACCGTGGTGGTACGCTGGTACCATTAAGGCCAATGGAAGAGGCATGATCACCTTTACAACACAGCAATCAGGCAGAGTGAGAGCGCCCCCTGCTGCTTCTGCCTGGGACAGCACCAGCCAAGGTTCACACACCAGCAGTCAAATCAAACACCTCGCGAGGCAAAAACCAAAATGACATTTAAGTGAACTAAGAAACAAAAGAAATATGCTAGAGAACAGGGCATGCAACTGAGGAAATGGGAAACAGACGCTGAAAACCAAGTACAACAGGAGGGAATGGATGAAAGTTTGCTGAGAAAGTGAGGATTAAGAGACATTAAAGTCAAGCGGGAGGTTTGGAGAGCAGTCGATCTGAGAAACCTTCCAGAGCTCTTACCTCCTCAGTGGTCTCCAGAACCTTCTCAGGCTCTGCCATCACGGCCTCCTCCACCACCCTGCGGGACAGGAGGGGGGTTAAAAAAGAAGACAAAGGGGGGAATGAAAAAAAGTATTTATCATTTATTAGTGTTAGGGACAGACACTCTATGTGAGGATTAAACTGAAATCTTAAAATTCAGCCTTGTTTGTTTTTTAACTGCACTAGAAATGATTCAGTTGCCAACATGGAGCCACTATTTTACTATAGAAATAAGCTTTTGGCACAAAACATTTCTTTTCAAATGCATTCAGGGAGACGTGCAGGGTGAAGTTGGACAGATTTGTGCTGTAAAGAAACCGATAAGCTTCATTGTAGTGTTCCATCGAACATAAAACCAACCTGAACAACTTTCTCAGCGAATGAAATTAATTATTCTCCTACAAGAAAAAGTAACAATGGTCACTGTATAACCTTCAACAGAAACATCCCTCATTCACAAAATAACTGACTGACTGCACGTTATTTCCCAGTAGGATTTATTTTTTCTGGCCTCACATGCATTAATGGAACTGCTGCACTATTTGAGGTGGAACAGAAAATGTGAACAAGAAGCTGGATAGTCTGACAGCAAACCGGCTTTTTTTGTGAAGCTGAGGAACGTGCTGCGATGAAGCTCGGCGCTGATATTAGACTCCCGCCCCACCACAGTCAGGGAGAATAACAAGCAGGAGGGCTCCGAACATGTAAAGGAGGTGTTTCCTTCAGGACCTGCAGGCCTCTCAAACCACCAAACACCTCTAAACACCCTCAGCCACGACCTGGCTCTCAGAGGAAAGTCCTCCTGTCTGCCTGCTGGGAATTCTAAGGCACTGAATGAGTGAAGAATACTGAAACTAACCAGGAAGATCTACAGGCCCAACACAGAGAGATTTATGGCTGTCTGACTCAGATTCCAAGTAATGAAAGTCGATTCCATTTCTGGATTCCAACAATCAAGACGTAAGAAGATCTGGCCAAAATAAACTAATATACTTCCACCCCACTTGATGGCCAAGAGTAATTAGATGACCTATCTGACCCTAGATCTGTAGAATCGAGAAAAGTAGAAAACTATGTGAAATTACTGGAGTCGATCCCACATGATTTCTTGATTTCCACAATCAGGACAAGGGATGATCTGGTATGAAAAAAAAAAATTAACAGAACATGGCCTGACCTCATCAGTCTACATGAACCAGCTGAATTATGTGACTTATTTGATCCTAGGTGGGTCTCACCGAGCCCCGTATTTCAGTATTAAGGGTCCCACTGTCAGAATTCTTCCAGAGTACTAGAAGATCTGATCCCTAAATATTCCCACAGTTCACTGAAAACCTGCTCCCTGACCAGAGTTAGCTTTCAAACTCAGGGCGAATGTCCTCGTGTGAAGAAAGGGTTACATGCATTAAACTGAAATGAGTCCAGGCAGTTCTGAACTGGTGTTCACTAAATACTGAAACTCTGTATATTAAACTGGTGAACAAATCCAGACACAAAGTCTCTGCTTCGCATAAACCGCACCAGACTCTCCTCAGTCTTTGGTTGGGTTGAAGCTTCAGCATTGATGATGATGTTCAGGCCGTTTTTTGTTAAAAGTGGCACATTTTGTTTGTACCCCAGTTAAAAACAGTGATGTGTGATGAGGAAGGTGACGTTTTTCAGGAGGTGTCTAGACAGTCACAGCAGGATTTTCTCCTGAAGTCCAAAGAAAACTCTTGACTCCCAAAGAGCTGAAACTGGAGAACCGACTTCCAGTCAAATGACACTTTATCACCAGCGAACAATGACGAACCACCTTCTCTATTCACAAATCAGCTGTGAAGAAGAGGAATGCTGATCTAGGGTCAGTTTGTTGGGACTGTAGGGATCTCTGATGAACACTCTTCCTGTCCACAGGTCCTGAAGGAGATCGCTTTCCTGATCAGCAGATACTTGTGTGAAACTGAGGGCACCAATAAAATAAACCAGCATCTGTTTGGGTGACGTGTTCAGGACGTCCTTTCACACGTTTTAAGCACATTTTAACACATCAAATAAAAAGGTTTGATGGAAACAGCTAAATTGAATTTAACCTGCAAATTTTCTAAACAGGAATTTAGTGGATTGAGAGGATTTGTTTTCAGAATAAGAAATGCCATAAGTGATGCAAACACGTTCACCAAATAAAAAATATACAAAAATATAATAAAGTCAAGCTCGTGTGTTTGGAGTTTTTCACCCATCTGTATCTACAAAAGTGTGATACTGGTTTGAGTGTGAGGGAGCTTTTTATTCCTCTGTACTGACGGACACTCAAACTACTCGGCATGTTTCGGTTCATCTGGGTGGAAAACTGCCTGGTGATTAAACTGTGGTGTATTTCCGTTTTCATGGCTGTGACAGTATAAAGAAAAACCTTTGCATCACAGACCTTTTAGCTCCTATTTTAGCTTCCTCCTCTTCAGAATCATCTTTCTTCTCATTTATTTCCTTCTTCTCATGCGGTACCTTCAGACGAGGCTTCTGGAAAAAAACAGACAAACAAAAAAAAAAGCGCAATTAGTCATTAATTATCGATTTAATGCTTGAAACAAACTACAAGATCCGCAACAATCACAAAAGGGGTCCATTATCCTCTCTGACCATCCTGCGCAGTGGAGTGAATGTAATCTAACCTTTAAACCTCAACAATTTTCTGGGCAGATATACAAAATATACAACTAGTCAAACTTTCTCACACTTCAGGTTTTTCCCACTTTCCCTCTTTATCCACATATGTAAACACTCTTAGCTTCAATATTTTGCCTTTAACTTGTGTTTCTTGTTATAAAGTTGTTTTATTCCTATTTAGATTTGATTTTAAATATAAAGGTGTACATATTTTATAACATTGCACTGTCATGAAGGGAGAGGTTCAGGATACATTTCACTGCATGTTGTACTAGTATAACTATGCATGTGACAAAAAAAGAATCTTGAATCTTTGATTGTGAAGCTGACTCTCTTTGCCCAACCTTGCTTGGAACGATGTCTTGGCTGTTCACCTTCCTTTCCTCCGCGACGCCGTATTTTCTGTGTTTCGCCGTGATCTGTGTATTAGTGACACCCATGTGTTGATCGAGGTTTTCTTTCTCCTGAGTCGAGGAACTTCTATTAGTGTTATCGGTCTGAAAAGGACATAATGGAACATTCAGAAACAGCATCGGACCAGAGCGGCTGAGAAGACACCAGGCAGGGAGCACAGGGATACGAAAGTGTTAACATCGGGAGGGTGGTGCCACCCCAAAACCAACACAGAGCAGTTAAAATACTGGCGTTACACATTAAACTAGATTTGCACTGTTTTGTTAAATTAAGCTGCTCTATATAACACTATAATGCAGCTGTATGTTGGACCATGAAACTATGTAAGATTTTACAGACATCTGGAAGGAAACAGGACAAACAAACCAATAAATTCAATTTTGATTGAACACTAATGTATGATGTTATGATTCAAATGAATTACCTTCATATTACATGACTGGATGCAACTAGTTCAGTTTGGAGTTAAAACTAGAAATGCAAAATTTGGTCACCAATATTATTTCTAGCTGTAAACAAATTTAACAAAAAAACAAACAAACAAACAAAAAAACAAGGTCAAGAATAACACTTTACAAAAGAAATGTAGACTGAAAATAATGTTTGTTCTCTTTGCTCTTGACCCTGGTCAACAAAGACAAGACATGTGACAAATTTTGGTTATGTTTTAGCATTTTCAAAATATTTAACCCATGGTGAAACTATGGTAATCAAATGTCTAGATATAGACATTTAGTACTAGTCTTCTGTTTGATTATGATTTAGCCTAAAACAGGAACAAACTCTGACAAACATGAACATGTAATCTAGATACATGCTGTTCAGGTTATTTGGAGGGTTTAAGCGGTTCAGATTCTTGTTGGTGTTTATTTCTTTCCAGAAGTTGAAAATGTTGTGGATTAAACAACATGGAATAACAAACACTGGCTTTACTATTTCTCTAAACTATCGAAGACGAAGGAAAAGATGAAGGCATGCAAAATGAATCTCAAACTTAAAAGAAAAAGAAACTTACTCTCTGAACACCTGACTTGGAGCGCGTTTTATCTGCCGAGGAAGATGAAGAACCACAGGACTCAGACGAGGATGAAGACCCAGAGTCAGAAGAGGAGTCACTGCTGGACGAGCGCCGTCTGCTTCTCTTCTTTCTTTCCCTCTCCTGCTGCTCTGGTGAAGAACGAGGGGATGAAGAAGTTTTCTGTACATGACCTCCTTCTTTGCACATCATCTGCCTCTGGCTTGATTCATTCTGTGAATGGTCACAAACCGCCTCCATGTCTTCGTCTAGAGACTTTTTATGCACTGGTCGATGGATCTTCTTGGGAGTGGACTGGGAAGATGGTGTTTTAGAAATAAGAGAATGAGGCTCTACAGACTGGACTTCTGTGACTGCAGTCTGGTTCTCCTCACCGTCATTGTTCTTTTCCAGAGATACACTGGCAGCAGAAGCAGAAGAGGCCACAGGACAGGACCCGCCGTCCAGCTTCCAAGCTGGAAGGCAGTTGTCATCTTTCTCCTTTGCCAATATTGTCCCCTCATCACTTAAAGCTGCTTCTCTCTCCTCTCTAAAGACTTTTTGCTTTTCTCGTTCTAGAGATTTAATGTGTACTTCTACAGCGGTTTTCTTTTCGAAATCCCTCTCCCTCCCCAGATGCTCCAGCTCAAGAGCCAGTTCTCTCTGTTTGTCCTTCTCTAATGCTCTCTCAATTTCTAGTCTTTGTTGCTCTAAAAGTCTCTCATTCTCCAAAGCCTTTTCTTTCTCCAGTTTCTCCTTCTCCAAAGCTTGTTCCCTTTGCAGTCGATCCCTCTCCCGCTTCTCCTTCTCAAGTTGCTCCCTCTCCAGTCTCTTCTTCTCCTGCCTCTCCCTCTCCAAAGCCTGTTCTTTCTCCAGTTGCTCCTTCTCCTGCCTCTCCTTCTCCAGTCGCTCCTTCTCCTGCCTCTCCTTCTCCAGGCGCTCCTTCTCCTGCCTCTCCTTCTCCAGGCGCTCCTTCTCCAGGCGCTCCTTCTCCTGCCTCTCCTTCTCCAGGCGCTCCTTCTCCAGGCGCTCCTTCTCCTGCCTCT
>JBBJLS010072751.1:0-10169 GCA_037577275.1 Bryconaethiops microstoma
GGTGATCTCCGTCTGATTGGTTGTGTTGAACTGCTGGAACTGGATTGGTCAGGTCTTGTGGATCGGGAGTCTTGTTCCGTTCCAGGTCTTACAATAAGACTGGTTTCCAGTTAAAGTTATTTATCAAGTTTTATTCTGACTGTGAATATCTAATTGTATTCACTATAAATCAAACAAATAGATATATGTTTACTATTTTATATGTGTTAAGTATATTTTTTAATGTGTAGACTTACTGTGCAAACTATCTGAGTCCAAGAATTTAATTATTATTATATAATTCATTATTATATTATTATTATGTTCCATTGTAATCTGTATGAGGCAATAAACTTGAAACCTAACTTAAAGGTATTGTCCCTTAGTAAGACGTTCTAATATAAATTCAAGAATAGTTTTTTTTTTTTTCTAGTGAGGTCCAGCACTGGATTGTCCGTTCTCTCCCCAACACCTTTCTTTCTCGAAACCTCCTTCAGACAGTACTGTTATCACCCTCTCCTGCGTGTGTGTGTCATGTGTGATGCCACACACTGGTGAATCTCTGTAATGAGGTAGCGAGGTCTGGTCAGTTCCTCTTAATTTGTCTGGAGGGCAGGGAGCAGTGTGTCTGCCTGCAGAGCATAAAAAACCTCCTGCCACAATTGATAAAGGGAAGCAGCCGGCCAGCCAGCCCAGTGGGAGAAGAGCCGAGAGGAGCATCTCTCCCTCCACTCGTCCCTCCATCCCTTCTTTCTCGCTGTGTTTACCTCCCACTTGTCCCCCCCATTGTTTTGTGGACTTGCTGGCCTGTGGCAGGTACCTGCATGGTGTCCATGTTCTCCCTTGTCAAAAAGGATTCTCTCTCTCTGTCTCTCTTTCTTTCACTCTTCCCATCTCTCTCACTCTCTCACCAACATCTGTACCACTCCAACACTCAGGGCTAAAACTAATAGAGAACAAAGGCCTGCGTCTCATGCCAGCTCTTATTAGCGAGTCTGGAGCGCGGACTTTATTAGCTTAGACGCTTTTTGTTTCTCCACCACTTTTAGCTGAAGTTTACTTTTTCAGGTGTGTGACTGTGGATCTCTAAATTTAGTTTATGTTCGAACTGTTAAAACGGAAATCCCCCTATATAGCATTGTCTAAAATTGCTGAATTTTACATTATGAAAAAATGTGAGGCTGGGGCACACGTGATCCGCCACCCTATGTTGTCTATGCCAGAGATCACTACTGGTGATGGTGTTCAGTGGGTTTGCAAATTATTTCAATAATTGTAATTAAAATGTACAATTCAGTTCCATTTAATTTTCTTGTCTGACAATTTTCCTGCCAATTTTCCAGAAAGGAATAAAGACTGCAGCAGAGAAAACCCCCTGAGAATAAAAGGAAACTAAAGCATCGTCTGACCCCAACAGCACCTGACCATTCACATCAGATGTAGCAAAGTTAGTATAAGATTGTACAAATATTTATGGAACCTGGGTGGGTTCACAGTGAGATTTCTCCCACCTTTCAGTCTTTTCCACTTTGTAGTTTTCTCTCTACTCTAATTTTGTCTGTATTTTTTGAGAACCCTACAGATTGATCAAAATGTGTGGATGTCCTGATCTGATCAAGGGCATCCAGACCAGGACTGATTCTGTCATCTTTTAATGGATTGAACCTTTGCTAAATTAAGCCTGATGCTTTTCCATTCCTCTGCTTCTACTTTTATATTTTTTATTTTTTTGTAAAAGCACCATAAATGGACATTATCCACAGCCTACAACAGTGAGGTGCAGTTTCAGAAGCTAATGAATAGACTGGCATGTCGTCAGTGTGTAAGAAAATGATGACTTGCAATACATGCACTGCATGAATGTTTTCAACGTGTAGGCCTGCTGTTTATTTAAATCTCTCCAAAATCCAATAGACTTTCTTTCATCACAGCAGGAGAATGAATGGCACATGCAAATGAAACCGAAGTGGGCAAATAAGTCCAGAAAGCATAAGCAACCATACCAGGAATGCTGCATCAAAATTCTGCATTAAGATCATATCAGACTGCAGGAGATCACGCACAGCTTGACATAATATTGTTAGTTACGCTAGGAACACACAGTAATACTGCAAATGGGCTATGTTTCTTGGTGGTTATCTGCCATTAAAAGCAGTGATGAATCACTATAACACACTGTAACACACTGTTATTCATGGTTCATCTTGTGGCTTATTGTCTCATGTAATAATTACAGCCTATGCTAGTTTATTATTGTCCCCATTCCTTCAAAAATGTTGTTTGCATGACCATGCAATCTAGTCAGATTTGCTGCCTTACTCCTCTTCACTCAAAACCCCCAGCAATGGCCAATCGAAAGCATCTAACAAGGCCAAATGAGGGTCCATATACAGCACAGGTCTACATTTCAGACCAATTTCACATCCTCATAACCATCAAATGTACACACATTTCATAGTAGCTCCTGAACAATTTAGAGCACTTACTCTAAGTCTTAAGATTAATAACTGAATAATGGCCCGAGAGTTTAATCTTGGCTATTTTCCCCTTATTTTTCCATGCAGGTCCCCACCTGCTTAATGAACCTCCTAACGGACAGAATTAAAGAGAAAAATACTGAAGCACTATCTCATGCACCAGTGTGGCATTAATCCACTGGCTGTCAAAATGGAGAATTTAGCTTTACAGTAGTCCAAAAAGCCCTCTGAAGTCCAGGATGCCGTGCAGGAGGCCCTGAATGTGCAAACGGCATGTCACAGGGTCTTTTCCTGTCTCACACTAGAAAATTATTTTACAAAATGAAAAAAACAGATTCATATTTTATTTTATGTTTTATGCATGGCGAGCCTCAGGCCAGTGGAGCACAATGTGTTTCCGAATGGCATATTCTTATATTGCACTGCCTTATAGTGGTTTCGTTTATCATAGATAAATATTTATGATTGCATGAAGCAAAGTTCTGTGTTGTGTGAGATTTCAAATACGCATGTACACAATCATGCATAATATATACATGCGTGGATAAATGGACATTTGCTCATTATAGTGAGGTATAGCAGAGGATTTGGAAATGTGCAGTTGTATCATCAAACTTTTTTTGTGTTCTAGAGCTGCTGAGAAATGTAACTCACAGAAATCTTTTGGCCTGTTGACGAGTCATGCTGGCCATGCATGTGGCTTACAAAAGTGTAGGAATAGGATCCTAATCCATTTCCAACATAATAAGGCATGAGCAAGTGTTTTTGCTCTAACCATAACAACCCAGACAACGGGTTCATTTTAAATGATTATGATTTAAATTGTTATAAGAGTATGGCAGGATGCCATTTAAGATCAATAACGCAGTCATGGTAAACAGGAATTGTTTCTATAAAATACTAATGTTTGGCTACTGATAATTAATGTAAAATAATTAAGATAGACATTATGTTTAAAATAAAAATTATTTTTATGATTGTGATGTGGGATTGGGGTGGCATGGTTGTACATTGTTGCCTGACAGCAAGAAGGTCCTGGGCTTTGCTCCTGGTCAAAGGTCCTATCTGTGAATGAAGGTTCTCCCCATGTTCTCCTTTTGTTTCCACGGTGTACTCCATATTCCTCCCACAGTTTAAAGGTGCAGTTTAGGTGAAATGCAGATTAATATAGGTGTGAATGTGCTTGTCTGTGTGTTTGCCCTGTTTTTCCACTTTTCATCCCCTGCTGGAATAGGCTCCTGTAACTCTGGCAAGGATCATTTCTGCAACCAAGCAAACATAACAAATCTCCCATAACTGTTGTGTATGTCTGTATTGTGTTGGTTGGTCCAGGACTGTGTCTGTACAATATACAACTCAGATTCAGTATTTGAACATCTGACTATGACCCCTCTTGGATGTCGGTATTCTGTTCAAAAATTTGAATGTCTGGATGTTTTTGGATATTAGTAGATGTTCAAGACAGGTGCAGGAAATAAAGAAAAACTCTCAGAGGTACTCAGAAGTTCTGCTGCGGTTCTAAAGGGAATTTTGATAATTTGTAACATGATATATTGTTACTTGTAGTCTGTTCTGTGCTCCTCTAAACACCTTGAGAATTTTTTTATTGTTTTATATATGTATAAAGCATTTTAATCACTGATGACCCTCAGAGCATTTCTACAGACAAGACGTTCACTTGTGTTTGAATGGGGGCATTCAGAGCCCTCTATTCAGGAGACCCCTTCTCTAGCTGCCTGTTTTCACAAAGTAAGTCTTTATGAACCCTGTAGATAATGATAACCAGGCTTCTACTGTCTTCTCCCTCACAGTGCTGAACTGTATTTACACATTAAGATGGAAGCATCACTTATCTTGTCTTTTGTCTAATGTCAGCTTTTTCTCGAAGGCCTTGAAGTTTCACATTCATTTTACCGTGGAGCGCTGAGATGAATGCTTGTGGTGGCACTTTGTAGATCACACCAACACTGCATATTTAGTGAGTCTGTGAGACAGCGTTCAACTCCATTTGCCTCGGAAAAACTACCAGGGGCGGACTGGATCGTGTTACATAGCTTTCTGTAATCACCAGACATTGTCGGAACCAAACAGAGACACGGCGCACCGGCGGTGCTAATGAGAGACGTCAGCTCTACAGCTCTGACAGAGAGAGAGAGAGAGAGAGAGAGAGAGAGAGAGAGAGAGAGAGAGACTGGCTAATGATGCCTGCGGTTTGTTGCTGAAAGAACAAAAAATAAAGATGGCACAGTGATTGGCCATAAAGTTGAATCTTCTGACAGGTGAAGTGAATAACGCTGATTATTTTGTTAAAGAACAACCTGTGGAGGGGTAGAATATATTAGGCAGTGAGTGAACAGCCAGTTCTTGAAATTGGAAGTAGGGAAAATTGGTGAGTGTAAGGATCCAAGACACTTTATCATCTCCAAAACAGCAGGTCTTGTGGGGGGTTCCCAGTATACATTCAGTGCATACCAAAAGTGTTTCAGGGTCACAGGCTCCCAAGTAAAGGCTATCCTGCCTGGTTTCATCCCATCGAAGACAAACATTAATACATTTTTATTCAGTTCCGCACACTTATTTTTTTAACCAAAAACCTACACGTGATTAGGAATACGTGAATTTAGTAAAATCCCATTCCATCCACCAGCAAGGCATCCCCCAGACACCCACACAACACCAACAATAAATACACCCAAACAAATAAAGAAATAATCAGCACATGTGAACAGAGATTAGGAGGAGAGCAGAGCAGGGATCTGACTGTAGGGGAGAAACTGTGACATTGTCAATATTAAAGCTTAACTTCCAACTGTTGATTTTAGTGCTTCCTCAATTATGCCCCAAAAAATGGTACACAAAGCATAGGAGGAAATTAAAATGAGCCAAAACCTTGTAGATCTGTTTTCACAGCAGGGAATTCATGCCCTTCCTCATACCCTTCCTCATTGCTCGTTAGCAGCTCAACATTCAGAGAGCTGGCAGTGTGATAGCTAATTAGATAAGAGTGATGGGAAAGGGAGATCAGTTAAATTAGATTGTCTGTCCATTATCTAATCCGCTTAACCTAAGTGGGGTCACTGGAACCCTGGACAGGTTGGCAACCCTGATAAACACATCCATACCTAGATGAACACATTGACACTTAGGGGCAAATTAGCATCTCCAGTCCACCTGACAGGCATGTCTGTGGACTATGGGAGGAATTTAGAAACCCCGGCACAGGAATCAAACCCAGGATCAGCACTATCCACCAGCACATCAACACACCGCCTTAATTAGGTTGTGTTAGTTAAAAATGCGAGAGTCAATTTCCATTTCAGGTGGAATGGCCACTATGGGGCTGCAAGAAGAGGCTACTAAAACTGCACTTGGATTCCTCCTCATCTGCTCATCTCCGTTATTATGCAAACATTTTAAAATCTAAATAGTGCACAAAACAATATTGCACAGCAAAGAACCATAGAGGAGCCTGACATTTGTTTATACTATGGATTTTATAACAGTGTGTAATGCAACAGTGTGTAAATGTAAACCACATTTATTAAAAATCAAGGCAACTGATTCAGACATGTGGTCACTTTAACCATCACTTATAAAAGACCCTCAGACAGCCTCTTCAGTCTGATTAGACTCTCAGCCAGTTCAATCAGCTGCAGTGTGTTGTTTTTTTGGTCCGGGCGGTCTTTAAGTGGCCATGGGTGGGGAAGGACGTTTCTCGTCACGTGTGCCGATGTCATCCACGTCCAGTCAAGCGGATGTGCAGGAAGATGCCGAGACCGAGAGGCTGCTGCAAGTGTGTCGACTCCATCTGCATTATTCATCAGAGGCAGCGGAGAGTGTGGAGCACGCCAGTTGCCCTTTTTCTTCAGTAATTAGGCCATTTCATTTTAGCTGTAATTTTTTAAAAATCCTTTCAGTGTTTTGCTGATCGTCCTGAGTGAAGCAGTTTGAGGTTTGGTAACTAAAAAAAAGTGCCGTAAAAGTAAATTAGAAAAGAAAGGAACCGAGAAAGAGGGAGAGAGGAAGAGGAGGAGGAGAAGGGGAGAGAAAGAGAGAGAGGGAGAGAGCCCAAGTGGTTAAAGAGAGCATCTACAGAACCCTCTCTGGAGAGCTGATAATTATTTGTTTGTTTGTTTTTTTGTTTGTTTGTTTGTTGATGATCTGATAATGGCTGTACTACGTTAGTATATGTATGATTATGCTACAGCCAGTGGTTCCTAGTTCCAGTTTTCCTTGAACCACTGTACCATCATAAAAATGTTTTAGTTAAAATAAATAATGAAGACTCTAAGTATTTACACTGAGTGCAGCGCTTTTCTGACCACCTCGCAGCCAAAGAATAAACATAAAACCTGCCTGTGGTTGAGGAAAAAGCTAAGCATGAAGACATTTGTACTCTGGCAGGTATTTTCAAATCATTTTGAACTCTTGTGCTTTCCAAAGAGTTTCAAGCTCATGTTCTCCATATTGTTACATTCAAGGACAGTGGTCCAGAATCAACTACTCAGGATTCAAGATTCTACATTTGTCGCATGAATACACATACAACCTGCAGTACAATGAAACCCCTGCATTTATGATGCTCTGTTATAAAATAAGTACAAACTTAAATTTAAAAACATATCTAAAATAAGAAGTAAAACAACTTTTAAATACTCTAATTTAGCTATCATAATTTATCTTTAACTTGTGTTCTTTGTTTAAGTTATAAGGGTACAAGGGTAGCAACTGCTCAGTCACATTTGGGATGAGCTGTCCAATAAGCATTAATGGCTTCTGGCCAGTCACCGTTGGGCAGGATCAATAATTATTTACTTATTAGCAAAATGCTCAACTTTTGAGTTTCTGCTTCTAATAGATGGTATATCGATCAGCCACATTAAAAGGATATTTGTGAAGAACACTATTCATCTTGTTACAATGAATCTCTCTCTCTTACCTGAACTGTCAGTTCTTGAAGTTGATGTGTTGGAAGCAGGAAAAATGGGTAGATCATCACGTTTGGGGTGAGAAGTCCGGTCAAAAGTATTAATTCTGCCCCATTGCTAATGGCCGGAATCAATCATTATTGTTTTATTCTTTGCAAAATGTTAAAAACTTTTGAGTTTTATTTTCGTGTAAAAATACAATTTAAATGCCACACTTAAATGCCACACCAGCGTTGTGGCATTTAAGTGTGGAAACCATGGAAACCTTCCATGCAGGCCAGTGGCTCCTGGTGGGCCTCAGGGCATCTTGCTCGACTAGTTTGCAAAACCTGTTTATGGCATTTAAGAGTGGCATTTAAATTTTTACATGAAATAAAATATATATATATATATTGAGCATGGCGCCCTGTGGCCCTCCAAGAGCCATTGGTCTGCGTATAAGTGTAGTGTTTAAAAAGTATTTTATGTAAAATACCATTTAAACTAATTAATAACAAATTACAACTAGGTGAGAAGTGCCATTGGCCTCTTGGCCTACCAAGAGTCACTGGCGTACAAAGAAGGCCGCCCAATTGAGCTTAGAGTCCCAAGTGGGCTGTTTAACTGATTGTCTGATTGATTACACAGTAAATTCTTGCAGTGTTTTGCAGTTAAGGATGTAGCAGAACACACTCTGCCACTGCAATTCAGCTTTAAGTGAAAAATGTGCTGTGAAATGATAATGCTTTGATTTGTGATCATTAATGAAGAAAGAAATCGTCATCTTTCTCAGTTCTAGTCCTTCACGTTCACTTCTCACTTACATTTTTGAGTGTATTTTCTTTCTGTCGTGCCTGTTCATCTGCTTTGCTGTTGCTCGCCCCTTTCACTTTAAAGCTTTAGCGTTTTATTTTAGAGATAATCTGCTGCAGGGCAAGGAGCTCATGCAGCGCTGGATGTTTTCGCTCCTGCATGGCAGGTTTGTACTGTGATCTGAAGTGTGTGTGTGTTGCTGAAACCTTTCTGACACCCACAGAATATATCCTGCAATCCCATTTAGCATCTGAAGACAAAACAGCCGCTGATGTGAAGGTAAGAGGGCGGAGGAGGTGTAATTTACAGCCGTGGGATCTGCTGACATTCCTAATGACGTTTATGGTCCTCAGAGAACACTGAGGGAGAACAGTGTCATGATTTTATGGCTTTATGGTTGGAATTCCACTAATAACGTGAGTGAATGTGGCAATCTCATTTTTCTCACATCTCACTTAAGTCCTCGGAGGTGTGGAATATTATGGAGAAAGTATATTTAGGTGAATGTGTGGGTGCAGCATCAAAACCCCATTCCTTTCAAAATGGGAGGATTGAGCTAAAAACGCAGCTCAGATGAGATCAAAAGGTTTTTTTAAACATTTAAACATGCTTCGAAGTCAAAACTAAATCTTTTAGCTGATAAAACAAGCCTGGGCTTCTTTTATTCTTTTCATGCTGTCACATTCCCAGTCAGCAGCTGCTAGAGGCTGCTATTGTTGAAGCTTTGGTTTAAGGACTTTTATGTTGAAACTGGGCTTATTGTCATTTTATTAGGATCAGGTGTCTTGTGTTGAGAGTGTCCTTGTTTAAGGTCCACTGTTTCACTCACATATGCTGTGTTGTGCACCTGTTTGTAGAGTATCGGCCCTTGTGCTTGGTTTTTGTTTCCTTTATAAAAAAAGAGAACCCTAGTACGTAAATCTGTGTTTGTGCCTGGACGGAAAGCAGCAAAGTGTGACAGAATGACAGACCATGTAAGGCACAGCAGACATTGGGTGAGTGGGACACGCTGGCCCCGGCAGGGGGAGGAACTGACCAGAATGAGTCGGTAAACTCCACAGGAGCTGATGGGGTATATTATCCTATAAAGGACGAAGGGGAGATCTACGGCTGGAGTGACTGACCGGGGGACAAACCGTCTCAGCTGTCCTCCCAGGAGCACTCCCACATGCTCGAGCCCGACTCGTTCCGGGAAGCGAGTCTCGCGCCGGTCCAGCCGATCCCACCTGCACGTAGTGCAGACCCGCTGACCCGTGGTTGGGCTCGTGGAGCTGATCGCGGGCCTGGCCCTTCCCCTCAGCCAGCGGTTCACACCAGCCACGCTCCCGAGCCCTGAAGCTCTGTCCCCAAGCCCAGAAGCTCCACCCCCAACCCAAACCACTGCAGCACCGCTGAGATAAGCTCCCCCCATGGCACCTGTTCCTGAGGTCCCGGCTCCCGCTGTGGCACCTGTTCCTGAGGTCCCGGCTCCTGCTGTGGCACCTGTCCGTGAGGCCCCGGCTCCGGCCTTGGCACCTGCCCATGAGACCTCAGCTCCCACCGTGGCACCTGATCCAGAGGCCTTGGTTCCTGCTAGGACTCCAGCCGCCTCGGGGTGGTGGCCGCCGCCTCCTTGGCAGGGTCCTGGACCGCCTGGAGCTCCAGGGGCACATCTTTGTTGGGGGGGTGCCTGTGGAGCCCCGGGACGTTTCCCCAAATATTTTTTGGGGGGGTGCCATAAAGGATCCACCTCGGAAGGGTCCCTCTCAAACCTTCCCACACTTACATGGTCATAAAAGGTTATTTATCAAATTCACAATTACAAATCACCTGATTAAAAAAAAGCTGCTTGCAAAGTGAACATTAAAATAAATACAAAGAAACAAGAAAGCAGTAAAAAGTATCAAGATTTGTTTTGTTTGTAAAAGTAGTTGGTATTTTGTGAGCTGGTGAGGAGAACACAGGTTCGGTTCCAGATTCCTCCTCGGTTCCTCCAGCCGTTGTTTGGATTTGT
>JBBJLS010072752.1:0-10169 GCA_037577275.1 Bryconaethiops microstoma
AGGCCTCTCTCATCTTTTTAAGTGGGAGAACTTGCACAATTGGTGGCTGACTAAATACTTTTTTGCCCCACTGTACACATATACAGCACCAGTTCCATTTGAAGCTTTATGTAAAGTAGAAATCGCACTGGATAAACACAACCCCCATCTTTGAGAAAAACATGTGAAGGAATTAGTGTTGCAAATGAGAAGAGGAATGAAAATCATGGTCAGTTTTGTGACTGATCTGGAATGCACAAGGTAGGCCCTTTCACTCAAACTGCAATGAGCTGCCAACCAATGCAAATGATCAGGAACACAAGCTTAATTTTTGTCTGAAAGTAAGTCATGCCCAGAAGACTTCATAATTGAAGTATTCAGAAGACAGATGGTATCATAAACCTGTTTGTATTTTGCTATATGGCTGGGACAATGACAAATTATGATTATGAAACATTGCTGTGCTGACTGAAATCATGTTACACCTTCCTCCTCAGAATTGCACAGCTGTATGTACTTGCCTTCTTGCCTGCTGTTCCTGTAAGTGACCACATTTATCATTGTGAACATGATATCTGTAGCTTAACCTCAAGTGTTTTCTAAAACCAACTTCTGACACCAGTGCTAATTCTATCTAAATAAAGTAATCAATAGGGGGTGATAAATTCTGTCATTTATTGCATTAAAATATTCTATTTAGGGAAAAACTGTGCTCTGTGTCACAAACAAAACATACCACGCTTGAATAAGTAGAATTTACTTGTTTGGATACATATTGTTTCCATAGACCTCTTTAATCTTCACTCCCTTGATAACCTGGTATAACCTGATAACCTTGATTACCTTGTGGGAGGTTAATGAAAGATGTCTGATTCAACAATTCGTGAGGAGGCAAACCTTTAATGTATTTTTACTGTTTGTATGTTAAGCTATTATTACCACTAAACACATTTTCAAACATATATTACAATTTTAAAACTATATTAAACATTTAATCTTTTTTTTAGATTTTAACTTGTATTTGAATCCAGAGGGTATAGAAAAGAATCACCGGCCTCAAAAACATTAAAAAAATACATTTTTCCAGCTGTATTTACTCAATGCAGCTTACAACATCATAGTGAAAGATATAGCAGTTAAAAAATAAATAAATAAATAAACAAAGAGATAGATTAAACATTAAATAATTTTTTTTCTCCTTCAGCAACTGTATGGTCAATTTTGATGTGTGCTTTGGATCCTTGTCATGTTGAAAGGTGAACTTTCTGGCAAAGGGCAGTGGGTTTTTCTCAAGAATTTGATGGTATTTTGCCCTATCTATTTTCATTCTCTCCTGACTAGTCCCTCAGTCCCTGCTGCAGACAAAAAACCCATAACAGGATGCTACCACCACCAAGCTTTACTGTAGGCCTGGTCTTTTTTGGATGATGAGCTGTATTGGCTTTCCACCAGATGTAACGTTTGTTGTTGAGGCCAAACAGTTTGATTTTTTTTTATCTCATTTGACCATAACTCCTTTTTGCAATTGGCCTCAAAAATCTTCAAGATGCATTTTGGCAAAAGTCAGTTGAGACTTAATGTGGCCTTTCCTGAGGAGTGATAATACCTTTGTATGCATCTCCTTGTGTATATGTCCACAAATTTATCACTGAGATTTATTGAAAGTGCCTTGCCAGCAGTTAGCTTGGTGTTGGCCTAATGGGTAGGATACTTGCCTCTGGACCAACAGGTCATGGGTTCAAATCCTACCTTCAGCATACCACCACTGGGTCCCTGAGCAAGACCCTTAACACCAATTTGCTCCAGGGAGACTGTCCCCTTATTGTTATGTAATGGAAGTTGCTTTGGATAAAAGCGTCTCACAAATGTAAATAAATTACCTCATTGAGTTTACAAGTACTTTTAGGAGAGGGTGATGGTTTAACCATCTCAGTATTTTTTTCTAAACTGTTATCATATTTTTCACTTTGATGTTATACATTACATTGAGTAAATACAGCTGGAAAAATGTGTGTGTGTGTGTGTGTGTGTGTGTGTGTGTGTGTGTGTGTGTGTGTGTGTGTGTGTGTGTCTTAATTTCAGGCTGCAAAGTGAATATTTTAATGGATTTGATCAAAGTGCTGTTTATCTTGAATAATAGGAATGGTTTAAACATCATTAAAGTATAATAATGTAACAATTAATTAAGATATGGAAGGTTGTTTGTGGTAAGATTTTATGCTGCTTATTAAAAAATGACCCCCACTCCCCCGTCATTTATGTCCTTAGGCTGTGTTTCTACACCAGCTTCAGGTGGCGTACCTTCAGAATCAGGTACAGTACCTTGATGTTTAAGTTTGGCTGGGATTAAAAGACAGCTGAGAGCTCCAAATAAACACTATGTCCTGTTATTGTTTTTATGCTTCAGGGCATCATTCTGCCTCAGATGTACACTGCAGCTGTAGCCAACATAGTGAACATAGCAGTCAACTATATCCTAATCTTCTCGATGGGACTGCGAGTAAAGTAGGTGTGCTTACCCATATTGCCCTACCATATCGCTGGTGTTACAACAACAACAACAACTATGAAACTACATACATACATACATACACATGTGCATACACAGTATTTAAATAATGCATGTTAAGGACTCGAAAGCACTTACAATTATAGTAAAACACTAGAAATCAAACAAGGATACAAAAGAGTACAATAGAGAGGGCACATTAATAGAGCAGTTAGATTAAGTCTGAGGTTATAGACTTAATCTAACTGCTTTCTGTATGAAAGTTGTATATTAAATAGGGAAAGAGAGATCCACAGCAAATTTAGAAAATATTTGATTTCTGAAATGATTGCCAAAATTAGATGTCATCAGATGACCATGCTATCAGTCTACTGCTGAATCTCTTATCCAAGCTTTCATCTTTAGTTGCATCATTAGCAGTTTTCTTCTTCCCTTCACAAGTTTCAGATGGCCCAGAATTGTCATTTGTCTTTCCCACTCACAATCTTATAATCATCACAAAAAATCTTTGGGAATTCTTCTGCTCATAGCAGCCCTACAGAAGACAACCTGGGAGTACAAGAAAGTAAGAGATCAGTCAAAGAGTGAGTTTTTAAGAGCTTTATAGGTGAGCAGAAGAATTACCAAAGATTTTTTGTAATGATTATAAGATTGTGAGTGGGAAAGAGAAATGACAATTCTGGGCCATCTGAAACTTGAGCATCTGAGCAACAGCAAAAGTAGAGGAAATACAGAGTGTAGTACAGAGACATCAATGGCCAGGTCACACAGTCTTGACAAAAGAATAGAATAATCCATCATGTCAAGAGCTGCACTTAGTCTGACTAATATATGGATCCTAAGGGCTCTAGAATCCATGCATGTAAGTAGATTATTTTGGTCCTAATTAAGACAATTTCAGTTCTGTGGTATGGATGAAATCCAGACTAGTAAAGTAATTTCTTAATAAGCATGACGTTCATTAACAACAAGTCATTTACAAACTTCAGACAAAAATGGAAGATTAGAGATTGTGTAATAGTAATTAAAATTAGTTGGATCAAGGCTTTTTAAAGTTATGAGTAAATGCAGAAGGATGAAGAAGAAGAAGAAGAAGAAAAAGTTGTGATTTATTAACAAATGTTGTGAGGTAGACAGGCTTTAGTTAATGTGGTAGTGATGGGATCAGTTTGTAGTTTTTGATGGAATAATGATATCTGTGATCTAAGAAGACAAGGAGAGGACAGGTTAATGGGTAAAATATGCTGACAAGGACAAGGAAAAGGGTAGTGGTTACCAAAGCTGCTGATTTTGATACTTTACTTTCACAGAAATGCAGAAAAGCATTTTCTTTCAGAGGGTTTAAATGACTTGTGTTCCTATTGTATGGTGGTTTCCCAGTTACAGTAAATAATTTGGTTATTATCATTTCAATTCAATTAAATTCAGTTTTATTTATATAGCACTTTTTACAACCAAGATGGCACAAAGCAACTTTACAGAGTTTCACCAAAAAGCCAAAGGTGACAAAAGGTGAGGAAAAAGCCCAGAAGCTGGAGGAAGAATCCTCGGAAGCAACCAAGACTCAAAAGGGGAACCCATCCTTCGTTAGCCGACCTTGCGGGAAAGGAAAAGAGAGTCTCTAATGAGATAACTGACAAAAGAAGGCCTTCATGAATGAATATATTGACAGATTGGACATCTATGACTGACAGAGTTGGTACAGTTAAGAGTCAATAAGAGTAGCTGAGAGTCTCTAGTCCATAACAACAGGAACAGGAACAATATCCACTAGAGCTTTAAACACCAGTTGCCCTTAGATAGGAAAAGAGCACATGGGGAGTTGAAGCAGTTGAGGACATCTTGGCACAGGACACCAGTGATTGCAGACACGGGAATGTGTTGGCCTGGGGTCCCAGTGGTGATCTGTCAAGCTCGACAAATGTGAAGTGAAAGTTACCATTCTGTCATACATGAACACACCACAGCACATAGTGTGAACTGCACAAAATTCTACCTCTGCATTTTTCCCATTCACCAAGTGAAGCAGGGGGCAGCCAGCAACACAGTGCCTGGGGAGCAGTGTGTGTGGAGGGTACCTTGCTCAAGGGTACCTCTGTGGTGCCACTAGCAGTCTTGGGAATTAAAGCCACGACTTCCTGATTGCAGGGCGAATGCCCTATGCACTAGGCTACTGTGCAGTGGTTCGTAAAAAAAACAGAGAACAGAGTTTGTTTTACACAGAGTTAGTTTTGCACTGCTTAAATTTACATAGTAAGATTTATAACAGTAAGAAATGCAAGATGAGACTCCGGCATGACTCTCTGTAGCTGCCTAGCTAGAAAGAAGAAAGCTGAGTGGTATGATAGACATGAGAGCATCCTGAGACACCAGGACACCTCCACTCCAACATCAACAAACTTGAGTGAACATGATAAGTGGCAGGGCGACAGCATCACCATCCCAGTTTACTTGAATTTTGCGTGCCCACCACCTCCCAGCACTACACCTTTCATCTAACAGGAAGAAATTAATTACAAAAACCCTGATTAAACAAGTAAGTTTTCAACCTGGACTTAAAAACTGAGGCTGTGTCTGAGTCCTGAATGGTGTGTAGAAGGGCACTCCAGAGCTGGGGGGCATTATATGAAAACAATCTTCCCCCTGCTGAAGATTTCATAATGCTGGAGATGAGCAAATAATCAGCACCTTGAGATCTGAGTAAGTGCGAAGGTTCATACTAAGAGGTATTTGCGTGCTAGGCTGTTCTAGGCTTTATATATAGAATTTTGTAGTCAATACAAAATTTGATCGGAAGCAAATGAATATTGTGTTAATGTAGTTGAGTTTCCTGGTTCTAGTTGGGACTCTAGGTGCTGCATTCTGGACTAGTTGAAGCTTATTTAGATTCTCGTTGGAACAACCTGACACAAGGCTGTGGCAATAACCGAGTCTAGAGGTAATAAAGGCATGGGCTAATTTTTCTGCATCATGGTGTCATGTGCAGGGCTCGGGGAGTGTAGCGAGGCGCAGACACAGGGTTCCTTTCTCTTTATGAGACTTTTATTTAAAAATGCAAACAAAAAGGCTCGAGGGCCAAACACAAAACACAGTGGATACATACAGGCAGGTGACGTGAGGGGTGCGTGAGCAGATGTGTGTAACGGTGGACCGACAACACAAACAAGAACCAAAACCCTTTAAATACATACATACAAGAGACAAGAACCAATGACTAAACAAAATCATTTAACCTAAACACAACCCAGCTGTGACTAATACAATAAAAAAAACCCTATGAACCGTTAACTTTAAAGTACCACATATACACAACACAATGGCGGCTCTAGCGGCCACTGACCATAACGTCACAGTACCCCCTGCCAAAGGCACAAACATAGAGAGCCAAAAGGGCCATCTGGCCCACACAAGAGAAAAAAGGGGCGGAGGAGAGGTGGACAGCAGCAAAAATAATCTTCCTGTGGGCTCCATATGACCACCCACAGATGGGCTTCACCCTTGGCCGTCCTGTGACCTGGGCAACCCGTGTGGGTCCCACTCGTCCATTATATTCCATCGTGCCCTCCGGATAAGAACCCTGTGTCAATATGGGGTCAGCGGCCGCTAGAGGCCGCTATTGCTCCAGTTTTGCATGTGGGAGTCTTTATTTGAAAAGGTCTGTGTTTGTTGCATCACGTGTTATGTCATGTTTGTGTTAAAGTGATTGTGTTCACCGGTTGGTTTAGGGTTGGTTTAGTTCTAAGTCTTGTGTATATTCAAAGAGCCTTTGTTCATTCCCTTGTGTTGGTCAACCCTCACAAATACACTCACCCTACCCATCCTTCATGTGTCTCCTGTTCTATGTATACCTTGTGTTTTGGGCCCTCATGCCTCTTTGTGTTTATGCTTTGAGTTCATGAGCCCCGCACATGGAGGGATAATGCACTTCTTAACTTAGCAATATTTCATAGATGAAGAAAGCTATTTTGTTAACAGTAATCACATTTGCATCGAATGAAAGACCAGAATCCCTGGTCACACTGAGATTTTTTACACTAGACCTTGTAGAAGCTGAGGAACCGGCAAGATCAAGCATTAGACCAGACAGTTTGTTTCTAGCAGCTTTTGGACCTAGAAGAAGTACCTGTTTTTTATCTGCATTGAGCAAGAGAAAGTTTTGGGACATCCAGTCATTTATATCTATAATGCAGTACTCAATCTTGTTGAATCTATTCTTATCATCTGAGTTGGCACAGATATAAATCTGTATATCATCTATATGGCAGTGAAAGCTACTCCTATGTTTCCGGATAATCATCCCTAATGGCAGCATGTACAAAATAAATAAAAGAGGTCTTAAAATGTCACATTAATTTACAATTCTTTTTGTTTTGCTACTTTTCTTTTACCATGACTTTTTGAAGCAGCTAAACCATGGCTAGATTAGGGTTATAAACACTGAAGTATACTTTAACATCGGATTAATTTAAATTTAAATTTAAATTTATTGTTTCTTCAAAATGTTCAACGTTACATTTTCTTCTTTTCTTCTTCTGGAGTAAAAATGGATATTGCCTAAAAGATTTTTTAGATAAAGCATATATGGTTAGATATACCCTTTACAATTTTAAATTTATTTTGTGTTATAAATCTGCTTTTAATACATATTTTAGTGTGTGTGTTTCTGCAGGGGCTCTGCTGCGGCCAACTGTATTGCACAGATTTCCATCTGCCTCTTGTTGTTCAGCTACATACGCTGGAAAAAGCTTCATGTCAGGACATGGGGTGGTGAGACACACGCACGCACACACACACGCACACACGCACGCACGCACGCACGTACTATGCAGAAGATTGGTCTGACACCTAGTGGCTGCAATTGGAGAGACAAAGGTAACTTATTATGAATAGGCTTTGGGCTAGAGGATGCTTCTTTTAAATTAGTAACACGTTTAAAAAAATTTTTTAATTCATTTTTGACAGATGGCTAATATATATTTCTCTGACATGTCAGCTTAAAGTGCTGGAGGGAGGGTATGCTTCGGGTTCAATATTGTTGATTTTTTACTAGATATAAACATCATATGCTTTCTAACTTTTATACTGTTGTATCACATAATGATTGAGCCGTTCGCTATAAACCCAGCGGCGTTCGCTTTACTCTACGTCACCATGACTCGGCAGGCACTCGAGATTGAATGTCTGAATCAGGAGGTTGCGAGCGTGCGCCTTGCTGTCCAGGAGTCCATCATGCCTAGTAGAGAGGTTGCCCAGCTGAGGCAACAGCTAGCGTCTCACATGGACGCCTTTTGGGAGCTCACCGCTGAGCCTAGAGTGCCACGGGCAGCAGCCTGATCTACCCCACCTCTCTCACCTCAAAACGAACCACAAATTGCATTACCAGAAGAATGGAACAATGTAGACAGGAAGTGCGATGTTTTTATTACCAACCTTAACTTGGTCTTTGAGTTCCAGCCTACCAGATATGCAATGGATTACTGGCGGATCGCACTTCTCATCTCCCTCCTCACTGAGCAGGCAGCCCACTCTTATCCTGAGTTCATCTGCCAACTTCAGAACACCTTTCACCGTCTGGACACGCTTATGCTGTTCAACTAGGGATGGCACTTGAGGCGTTATCCTAGCCGGTTAAATTCACTGCAGGTGGTCAGCCCCTTTTCACCAGCCCCATCACTCACCAGACCTCACCTTTCAAGCTCTTCATCTCTGACCACCACAAATACATACAGTTCTTGATCACGTCCCTCTCCTCTCTGCCCATCCTCCTCGGGCACCCCTGACTTCAAAAACATAAACCCCCTCATCTCTTGGACGCAGAAAAAGTGGGGTCCTCCAGTAGGGTCATGATGGCTGGGACCATGGCTCTAAGGAGTCTGAGGCCCCCGATGTTGACCTGGAGACCATATTGTGACCTGGTGGAGGTTTTCAGTAAACATTGGGCTGTTAAATTCCCACCCCATTGACCCTACGACCTCGCCATAGACCTCCTGTCCATCCCAAGGCTGCCTATTTCCTATCCCATGGAGTACTTGCCAGAGAGGCTTCACCATGGGGCCATCCAACCCTCCACTTCTCCTGCCGCCGCAGAGTTCTTCTTCACTAAAAAGAAAGACAGCGGCCATTCTTAGATCAAAGTGCGTAATTCATGTCTCTAAGTGTGTACTGATCACGCTACACTGGGTGAACAGCCATTTAAGTTGGCATAAAAATGTTTTATTTTTAGAAAATTTTCTAGTCAGGAGACTAGATATTTATTTCAATTTATTGCATGCGACAAATTCCCAATAGCTATTTACATTATATTATTGGCTTTTTATTAAACTGTCATTTAGAGTTATTAGATAGAACATTATACTATATGGTATAATGGTATGCTAGATGGTTTTAGGTTTCAATGTAGAGTGTAGGCCCAAAAGGTCATGTAACACCTTTAAGGTATGCCTTCCTTTGATTTTACTTTGTGCTCTCCCTATTGATGTAATTGTGAGATTGTGGCATGATAATATGAAATACAAAAACCAAAAGCAAAACAGGACATGCGTCTTTCATATGAATAACACAAGTAATTCCTGAAATGGAATTTTGATCTATATCTGAAATAAAGTCCAACAACATTGTTTTATGAGAAGTGAATTAATGAGTATGTCACCCCTTGTAGGCTGGTCAACTGCATCACTGCAGGAGTGGGACTCCTTCATGCAGCTTGCTGTGCCCAGTACACTCATGCTGTGCTTTGAGTGGTGGATCTATGAAATTGGAGGTTTTCTTGCAGGTATGTTGGTGTGTACACTGGTCCCCTATGACATTAAAACCAGCTGCCTGTTATTGTACAGGTCCCCCTTGTGTCATGCGAACAGCCCTGTCCTGATGAAACATGAATTCCACAAACCTCTGAAGGTGTGTTTTGGTATCTGGCAGTAAGACAGTAGCAACGGATCTTTTAAGTCCTGTAAATTTCAATGTGCACATAAACATCAGACATGGATTAATGGAAAAAGGTGGCCTGATGAATCATGTTTTCTTTTACATCCTGTGGATGTGTGGAAGCATGTGTGTAACCTACCTGGGGAAGAGACAGTTCCAGTGGGGGTAGTGTGTTGCTCTGGTTTATGTTATGATGGATGTTAGTTTGACATGGATCACCTACCTAAACATAGTTGCAGACCAAGTACACCTTTATGGCAACAGTTTTCCTTAATGACAGTAGCCTCTTACAGCAGGATAATGTGCTCTGCCACTCTGAAAAAAACTAGTCTGGACCATATCTGAGCACAAAAACAGACGAAGAGGGTGGTGACTTAGCCTCCAAATTCCCCAGGTATCAATCTGGTTGAGCATCTGTCGGATGGTTTGGGCAAACTGGAGCAGCTGGTAGCCTAGTGGTTAGGGCATTCGCCCTGCGATCAGGTCTTGGGTTCAATTCCCAAGACTGCTAAGCACCTCTGAGGTACCCTTAAGCAAGGTACCGTCACCACACACACTGCTCCCTGGGTGCTGTGTTCCTGGCTGCCCACTACTTCACTTGGTGAATGGGTTAAATGCAGAGGAAAAATTTAGTGCTGTTCACACTGTGTGCTGTGGTGTGTTCATGTATGACAGAATGGTTACTTTCAAACTGGTACAATGCCCACCTTGCTACTTACAGGACTTAAGGATATATGATTAAGTATAAGAACAAACC
>JBBJLS010072753.1:0-10168 GCA_037577275.1 Bryconaethiops microstoma
AGATTATGGTACCAAATATCCGGAAGTTTTTCCATTAAAGTCGGTTAAAGCAAAAACTGTGGCTTTTGCCCTGGTTCAGTTTTTTTCAAGAGTGGGATTCCCATGTGAGATTTTGACAGACCAAGGCATTAATTTTATGTCTAATCTTTTGAAGCAGGTTTACCAGCTCCTGGGCCTAAAGAGTGTGCATACCACCCCATTTATTTTATGGCATTACTAAATCGAATTTCCCACTTGTGGGACTAATAAAGGTTTATCTTATCTTATACCATCCACAGACTGATGGTTTGACAGAACGGTTCAACCAGACCCTTAAACAAATGCTTCGTAAGTTTGTAAATGAGACTGGATCTGACTGTGTTCAGTGGCTCCCTTACCTTCTCTTTGCCTATAGGGAGGTACCCCATGCTTCTACAGGTTTTTCCCCTTTTGAACTGTTATATGGTCATGAGGTGAGGGGCCCTCTGGCCTTGTTGCGGGAGACCTGGGAAGGGAACTATGAGAGGGAGGGGCCTGTTAATGTCATTTCTTATGTTGTGCAGATGAGGGAGAAACTGCAGAAGATGAGTCAGTTGGCAGAGACGCACATGGCCCAGGCGCACCAACATCAGAAAACCTGGTATGACCAGTCAGCACGAAAGAGAAGGTTTGAACCAGGTTAAAAGGTCCTGGTCATGTTGCCAACCAGCAACAGCAAGCTGCTAGCAAAGTGGCAGGGGCCTTTTGAGGTCCAGGAGGTACTCGGGGCCTACCACCTATCGGGTTTCAGACCCAGTCCATTCCAGTAGAGTGCTTCATGTGAACCTCCTAAAAGAGTGGGTTCCAAGGGCAGCAAGGGTGCTGCTTATTCAAGCCGTGAAGGAGGAGGAGGTGGATGATCAGTACCTACCTGCATCAATGACATGTGATTTGGATTTGAGCCACCTATCGGTTTTTAGACCGTTTTGTTTTAGATTGTTTGCTTTTGGATTACCTTTTCTTTTCTTTTTTTTGTATTATATTTGGTATGGATTTTTTTGTATTTTGCATTTATATTGCTTCTGACATTTCATTTGATTAGATGTTTGACCCTGTTTCCTGGGTTGATTAGTCCTATTTTGTTTTATATGTATTGTTATTTTCCCAGTCTCTCCTGTTTTGTTTATTTTGTTTGACCTGGGCTGCAGTTATTCCGACTTGACCTGGTGGATTCTTTGCGGTGCTCCTCTGGAAGCCATTGGTGCCTTTGGTGATATTGTTTTTTCTTTTTTTTTTTCTTACAGTTGATCTGTGTGATAGTACAGGATTGAATGTAACCACATGTGAGTTGTGTGTGCCATAAGTAGCCCAATTGTAAACGAAGTTGCTGTGGTGCAGCAGTGTTCAGGCTGTGCCCTGGTTTTATTATTTGGGGTTTTTTTTTAACCCATGATAAACGATTGTGTAATTTTGATTAAGATCACACTTCTTCCTACTTGTGAGTTGAACCTGTGTCTTTGGACCCAATTTGGGTTTGATTCCTTTGGGTGAAATTCCCCATAGGTGGTGTAGTGAGAAAGCTTTAATTTGCAAAATGGTTCTCCATCTTATACCTGTGACCGCACGCCAGCCCTCTGGATCGGCTGGCTTTTCTGTTACGACACATAAAAGGACTCGACACGAACAACCAATCACAAGACAGAACTAATGAAACCTAAACAAGACTAAACACAGACACTGACACGAGACACTGTTTCTTTATTTTAATCCAATGACAATGTAAACAACATTGAAGATAAAACTCTCCACAGCTTTGCTGTGTGACAAGAAACTTCCCTTCTTTCTTCTCTTTTCCTCTTTTTATAGTGCGCTTGGAAGATTTAAAACTGATTTACAGATAAAAGTACAATACTGGTTCATCCTGACCACTTCACATTCAACTGCGACCTCCCCAGTGCATGCTGGAGGTCACAGCTCAGTGGCACCCTCCATCCCTGACTGCACCCTGAAATCCATGCAAATCTCAAACAGAATTGACAAGTGGCAGCTCAACCCAACGCCGACTAGTAGGGAGCTTGACACAGCTCTCACTCTGGTTATACATGGACCGAGTGGCTTGTAGCAGCGAAACTGACACCCCACACTCCCACATTGCCCCACCCCCCAATCCTCAAACAAGACACAGCAAGGAAGACACTTGTAAGCCTTCTTCAGATCCACAAAACACATTTAAAAATGGGTGAGCTAACTCCCATCGCCCCTGCAGTATCTTTGCAAGGGTGACGAGCTGATCCTCTGTTCCATAGCTGATCCTGAGGTTTGATAATCAGTCTGAGCCTCCATTCCAGCAGTGAGCTGTTTGATACCCCAAAAGTTGAAGTACACTCTCCTCTGGGCCTGCTTCATCCCTCACAACCTGTTTAGGTTTATCAGGTTTTCCCAGCAGCCTCCCCTGCCATCTAATCCAATTCATCACCGGGTGATAATCAGTTAACAGCTTGTCCTCTTCTTCACATAAGTGCCCAGAACATGCCACATGCCTCACAGAGTTGATCACCATAGGCTATCCCCATCCCCCCAGAGAGGTGACATTCCATGTAACAAAAGTCAGTTTCTGCCCTGAAGGTCTACTCCGTCGGGGCCTCCAACCCAATTCGCCGCTGCTCCTCCCCTCACAGGTAGTGGGTCCATGAGAGAATAGCCCCACATGTTTTTTTCAGGCTGAGACTGGCCAGACACTGTAACAGGACCAGCTACCAAGAGCTCACCTGCAAGCTACCCTACCACTCCTGGCTCTAGCAGAGGACAAAAGTATCCCTATACCAGGCAAAGGGAATATATTCCTATGGAATTCCTAAGGGTTTTATGAATTGCTTTTTTCTGGCCTCTCACCTGAGACCTCTCTTCCTTGAATGAGCTTACCAGGAGCTACATGATCGTCACAGCACAGCTCCACCCACTAGAAGGTGATATATGTTAAAATATTTGCTAATTTACAATACTGTGCATATTTTTATAAATTCTCCATTTGACTTTAATATCACACTGAAAATTATACATCTGCTTTTTAAACTAATCTGACACATGATTTTCATACCATGCTTAAATATGATCATTTCCCCATAGAAATGAATGGAGTTCAACATGCTGGAACAGAATCTCTCTACTTATGTAAAAAAAAAATTGCAGACTCTGTGTCCCACACTTTATACAAGCTGAGTTTAGGCCAGGGTTTAGTTGGACACAGAGTTAGTGATCAAACTAGATGTGTCCTCTTCCCAAACATGGAACCTGAATGCAACTGTCCCACTTAAAAACATAGTGGTAAGGGGATGACTTTGGTCAGAGGTGCAGTGTTTGCTGGAAATTTTGGCAGATATACAGGAACAATTGCATACAACACAATAGAACCTTAAGATATTGGATAAAATTCAAAACTCTGTTTATGCTCTTGGACACAGTAAACTGTACAGTTATGTTCCAAGAGTACCTGCATATAGTGAAAACCACAATATTGTGATGTGGTTAAAAAAAAAGCCTTAAAATGCCCGTTTGTATATTATAAACCCTAAATATGCCCCCAAATATGCTCCCAAAACAAAAGGGTAAACCTGTATTTATACTGTGTACACTGAACTCCCGCAGTGCTAGAATGTAAAATACCAATATTACCCCTATATAGACTATACTGTTATTCATGTACGCGCATTTTCTTTGGTATGCACTGTCATTTCCTTTGGTATAAGCAGGATAAATACAGTAATAAATTAATTTAATTTACAATAATAAAAATACAGGGCTTTAAGAAGAACAAAACAGGGCTTTAAGAAGAATAAAACTCGTCTGCCAGCCCCTCTCTTCCTCGTGCTGGATATTTATGTTTGGGCGAGGCCTGAGCAGCTGAGGGTCATTCCGTTCAGGTGTCTGACTGCCTTGCTAACAGCTGCCCCAAACATAAACAACCAGCATGCCAATGAGGGGCGTGGCAGACGAGGCCCGGACATCACAAAAGCAACAAAATGTGGAGGATATCTGCAGTTTCTGTGTTAGATTTCCTCAAACAATTATTAGTTTGTTTCTTTGAAAAAATTCATGAGAGACTGAAATCGTGACTGCTGGACCGCTTATAAGCAGGGAGAAATAACATCCCACAATCCCTCCCAAACAAACGCTGTACCACATAAACATCCAGCATGACTGAATTTCTGAAATAGTTAGACTATTATATATAACACTGAATACGTGAAAACGACTTAAAATCTTCTCCCGGCCAATTCATTCACTTGGCGCTGTGATTAGGGGGTTTTTAGTACTGAGAAAACACATCGCTCTTTGGAACCGGGACTTTACCAAGAGCTGGCTCTCCTCCGCAGCCCAGTCTGCAGCGGCAGTCGTGAACTCAGTGTTTAGACTGGGAGTCAAGGACTCGCGCCCAGAGAGGCTGAGTGACAGTTGCTTTACACTGTGTGTGTGTCTCCTTTTTGTACCCACAGGCATGAGCGAGCGGGAGCCCTCGAAGCCCAGTGAAGAGAGCTGCTGGCGAACGAAGCCGTGCTTTTGTTTGAATCCGTTTCTCCGGGAGTTGGAGAAGGACTTTAGAGGAAGTTTAAAGGAACACGAGTGTGAACGCCAGCGAGGCGCATTGAGAAAATGAAAGAAACTGTATCTATATTCTGGTGCTTTTTGTGCGTCAATTTTTCCGAGTTTGCAACGGTGTGAACCCCTCCATAAAGGAGGCGCAGGTGTGGATTTCCATTTTCTCCTTAAGGTTTTTATTAAACAAAAGCAAAAAAAAGGCAGCACGAGGGCCAATACTCTCTTTTCAGAAAACAAACAAAGGACAGGTACACACTAAGCTTACTGTGAGGGTGGACTGACAAACAGAACTAAAACGGAAGCATTCTTATACATACAGCGCACAAACAAAAGACCAATCAAAACCCTTCACCATCATTACTAAATCCCCAGCCGGTTGGGAGCCCTTACTAATCAGCCGACCAGGGAAACATGCACACACCCGTGTATCAAAACAAGAGTCCCCTTTTCTCAGGTGATGGTGGCCTCTAGCGGATGCCAACCGTGACATTTAAAGGTTTAGATATTAAGAATTAAATTATAGTTCTGTGAATTCTTATGTAAAGTTTTGAGGGTTACTTACAGTAATTGCATTATATTTCACATAATGCTAATGAACTGATTCTTCCAGTTCAAATGATGTGCATATGCCATTTCTCTGTTCATACAACATAGTAACTTTTGTATCATGGTGCACTAGTGTCAAAAATGATATTTTCCTCTCAGGCTAGAAAATGTATTAACTTGGTTTACTTGTTTCTGATCTGTCAAATGAGTTTTAATGTTTAGCAACCAAATACAAAGTAAGTAAAGAGACCAAATCATTTTTTTACAGTATATGTTAATAACAGGTCAGTATATGACATATCCCTGGGACTACAGACATGATACTGCAGTATTTTAATCTCATTTTAATTGGCTGTATCTAATAAAATATAGTGTGTTTCCTCTAAAGTAAAGTCAGATCTGACACTTTCATGTCCTGAATGGTGTGCTATTCATATAAGAGGAACTATATGTTGCATGAATGTGAAGCATTCATAGTTCCTCTTAAAAGTGGCAGAAGGACAAGGACAGCTGAGTCTAACATTAAAAAGAAGCGAAGTTCAAAATCCTGGTGTCTGTGATTCAGCTGAGTAAACTTAACTGAAGAGTGATAAATAACTAATGAAACTATAACATTGGTGATGGGGCTAGCACAAGTAAGTTACTTTCAACATGGATAAAGTGAGTGATCAGATGCCAAGTGCTTCAATGCTACACGCAGGACAGGTTGGACAAGATGGCTAGCTTTGTTTTTGCGAAAGGGAATGTCTTAAAATCAGATGAGCTCCTGCTTATTTGGAACGAGAACCTGCAGCCACACCGGCCCTTTGTGAGTAAGATTTGATGGCCCTGACATAGAGACTGTGTCTTCCATCACAATGGTAACAATCAAATTCATGATACAGGAGCTGCACGATGCTCATCAAGCACTGGAACTTTTGGAGAGGCAAGATCTCATTCTTGCTCATGCGCTAGAGGTGGCATCACTCTGCAAGGGGACTGAGGAGCAGATGTCTGTAACATCAGGGGAAGAGATTGGAAAGACAGGAAAGGAAATTGTGAACCACAGTGCAAAGACACATGGGCACGTAGAAGAGTTCTGTTTTGATAGGGGAAGCACAAATAATCACTACTTACGTCATTATTACTTTTTATTACTTAATATTACTACTGGACTCTCTACAAAGCGGAATAACTTACTCCAAACAACCATTTTTGTTGGTAGGTTTCACTCAGCTGTGTTACTTATCTATAATATTTATATTGAGCATTTCTGTATATTTTTTTTGGATATTTTCATATTGAGTTTTTAGGGGTTTTTTTTCCTACAGATTTGTTGTTTAGATTTTGTATAGACTTTATATTTTATATTGTTCTTGTCCGCATTCATTACATAAGCAATTTCCTCCAGGATCAATAAAGTTTTCTTATTCTGATTCTGATTCTGGATTTAAAAATTCTATAAGACTGTATGCGAGTTGGCATCTTTCATGTTGGTCTATTTACTTAGTTGAGGCTTAGTATGATGATCAGAAGAATTTTGAAAGACCAATAAAATAACAGTTACTTATGTCTACTGTTCCACACAGTAAATCGACTGGATTTTTAAAAAGTCTATTTCCAATGAACACAGCAGAATATTGTAATAATGCAGATCTGCCATGGCTGCTTTCAGTAGAGAAGGCTGTTGTATCAATCTGTCCACCATAGAAAGTTCATCTCATGGTGGTCGTGGATGACTCCAAAGCCACGAAAATGTATTAATAGATTATGGATTTCTCATTATCAAAAATAAGAAGACAAAATTTGAACACCATCAGTCAGATTACCTGTTTTGTTGACTTTCTAAATGCAAATAAGTTTAAAAAGCACACTTAAATGACATCACAGTTTATTTTTATTTGTTGTGTGTAACACAGTGGAAAAATAATAAAATCAAATATAAAATATAACAAACATTTTGTCCAGACATTTGATATTATATTTCCCCCCAGTTTGTTATATTCAGTAAATAAACAGTAATGGTGAATTAAATTGTTGGTAAGCATTCTACACTTATTTTCACATTTTTACTTATTGTGCACAAAACACATGTCACTTGACCAGGGTTGCCTAAATTTTCGGATACCACCATATACCCGTGTTTCAAAACTCTCTCTAATACTCTCTTACTCTGACAGCTGTTGTGTATTTTTTTTGTTGTTGTTGTTGTTGCTGTTCTTTTGTTCAAATTCACAAGTAGTTTTGTTGCATAAAATCTTCTAAAATTAGAAATATAACTTTAAAAAATACAGATAAAAAAAAATTACTCCACTTAAATAACACAAACTTTAAGAACCATTTCTTTCACTTTCTTTGTTTGCTGAGCAATCATGATAATGTAAAAGACGTTGAAGATAAAACTGCATTGTGAAAACACTGCACCACAGAGTCTGTGCTGTATCATGAGAGTACAGTAACCCCCTGCTTTTCACGGGCTTTACGTTCCAAGAGCACCCACTTATAGTGGAAAAAAACGCGTTGTTGTAATGTGGTAAAGAAAATGCATAAAAATGCCTATTTTTATATTGTAAACCCTAAATATGCCTCCAAATATGTTCCCAAAACATAATTTCATTTTAAACTCAGTTTAATACATTACCCTTAAAAAATGCAAAAGGTAAACTTGGATTTGTACTGTACAGTTTACACTGAACTCCCGCAGTGCTAGAATGTAAATACCGATGTTACCTCTATATAGACTGTACTGTAATTCATGCACGCACGTTTTCTTTGGTATGCGCTGTCGTTTTCTTTGGTATAAGCAGAGTAAATACAGTAATATTTTTTTGTAATAAAATACAGTAAAATGTATAGGACATCACCAATAATTTTACAGATCAATAATTTATTGTTCATCGTGCGGCGCATCTTATTCAGGCGCTTCAGGAGGAGTCGTATTGTAGTGATCCGCCGGATAAAACAGACACTGGACAGCGACTGAGCTCAACAGCCTCTTTTAATTAAAGCTTTTTTCTGTAAGACTTGAGTTGCTGTTAGGCCACAACTCACGCCGCTAAAACTTGAACCAGCTCACCTCTCATTCGCTCATCCGCATCACCCACACTCACATCGTGCATGCACGCACTCCTGTACATGCCGCTCTCATCACCCCCCTACCCCATCCAACCCCAATCTTCCCAGAGCACATCCAGTAGTTCAATATTCTCCTGGAGTGTTTTACTCTTTCTCTTGCGCTTGGGTGCATTGCCAGAAGGGCATTTTAGGGCTTTCAGAAGAACGAAAGGAAGACTGTACTTGAATCTCTTCAAGTTTACTCTTTTATAAGGCACTTGGAACATTTAAAAATGCTTAAAAGTTTGTTTTAATAACACTACAGTTCTGGCTCATTTTCTTAAAATAGAAATGTATTGCTTCATATAGTTACATGTAGTTCATCATTAAAGACATTTTAGTGTTTTTAGTTAAGAGCTGCACGTGCAAGGCTTGCTAACAGACTGTCGAAACAGGCCAAACAGTTTCCTTAGAAAAAAAATACAAAACTTCTCTCAACCTGCTCAGACTCCTCAAAATGTGGTTTAGGACTAGAAGACGAACTAAAGAAAGATGTATGACTACTCCAGACGGAACTATGACTGGAATTCACCAATTAAAGGACAAATAAAGGAATCCTAAACCACTTCAGCAAGTCTGCTCCACCTTAATGAAGATCTGTGTGAGACTTAACCAGTTAAGAGAAGGTTTAGGTAAAGCAATGCTTTCTGTGGCTACTTTCTTCTTGTATATTCAACAATTGCCTCATAAGTACAAAGAAGCAAAATTTCGACTCTTAACATAGCTTGGAAGATCGACTATAGTTGGGATAAGAGAAAAACAGTGTAAATTAGATTTTTTTTCTAAACTATTCCATCATATAATGCTCCCTTTTACCCAAATTTAAAAAATAGTTTTTAATTTTTTAATTCTATATGTCTAATTTGCCAAAGAGTATGTGTATAAAGCGAGACATTTTCTTTAGAGTTCACAACTTCTCCCTTTTCTCAGACTAGATGGCCATCACTAGATAGCAATCATGATAATGTAAACGATGTTGAAGATAAAACTCTGCATTGTGAAAACACTACACCACACCATTTGTGCTGTTTCATGACAGCACTTGAATCTCTTCTGGTTTCCTCTTTTATAAGGCACTTTTAAAAACTGCTTAAAAGATTGCTTTAATAACACTACAATTCTGGCTCATTTTATTAAAATAGAAATGTATTGCTTCATATAGTTACATGTAGTTGATCATCAAAGAGATTTGTGTTTTTTAGTTTAGAGAGCTGCAAGTGCAAGGCTAATGTTGCTAACAAAATGTGTGATTTAGCACTAGAAGACGAACAAAACATTTCTAAAGATGAATGACTTCACTGCTACACGCAACTATTCCAGACAGAATTAAAAATAGTTTTTCGTAATTCTATATGTCTAATTTGCCAAACACTATGTGTATGAAGTCAGACATTTTGTTTCGAGTTCAGAACTTCTCCCGTTTCTCAGACTGGATGGCCAAACTGTCCCAACTGGCTGATTTTAATTCATAGGAGTAGTGGCTTTACTCCGAGACCCTCCCAGATGTCTGAGTTCCTCACCCTGTCACTAAGGGTGCGAAGAGCCGACTATGATATTGTTCTTTCAGTCATGACCAAGTGCTCATGACCACAGGTAAGGGTTGGAACAGAGATCTACTGGTAAACTGAGAATTTTGGGTCTTAGCTCAGAGCACTTTTCAACAAAACAATAAGGTATAACAAATATATTACAGGTGCCACCACTCTGATCCGCTAAATCTCCTGCTCCATTTTTCTCTCTCTCATAACTATGAAGCCAAGATACTATTCATGTCACCACATTGGACAGCCTCCACTCCTGACTGTGCCTTGTAATCCTGTCCATGAAAATCTGAAACAGAATGGGAGCACTGGAAACACTTGCTAGCAAAGAACTTGACATACAGCGGTATGCAAAAGTTTCTTTATAAATCATTGGTTGTTTGGATCAGCAATTTCAGTTAAATATATCATATAGCAGATGAACACAGTGATAT
>JBBJLS010072754.1:0-10167 GCA_037577275.1 Bryconaethiops microstoma
TGCACAGAGAAAATGTCACTTTTGTTTTCTCCGTACATATGACAATAAACGCTTTGAACTTGAACTTGAACTTGAACCATTATTGCACATGAACTGTGCAAAAAAAACGTTTTGCTGTAAACACTTTTACAGCAACAAATGTGTCCGATACATTTAGATTAATTAATCAGAGAGCTTGTAATTAATTGGATTAAGTTTTTTAATCGCTTGACACTCCTGTTTAAAAGTATTCATTACATGTTAACTGCATTAGCATAGCAGCTGCTATACAAAACTACAGAAACAAACACCAATCTGCACATTTTTTATAAACTTCGACCGCATCGCCATGGTGACGCAGGCCACATCCTCTGAAGCCCTGCTGGTGAGAAAGAAGAAAGCAGAGAAATTTGTTCCCTCATGCTCGAGGTATGCACTCCAAATCAGATTCTGAGCTCAAGAAGCAGGGTGAATTAAAGCCATCAGTGCGAGTGGCGAGATGTTTTTCAGCTGAGGAGCAGGAATCCACTTTAAACTCCTTCCCTCCGTGCCAGCAGAACCGCTGCCTGCCGGTCGCTCGCTCTGGAGGAAGAGAAGGGAATAAACATCAATTCACATGTTGACAATCAGCGCTGAAGAACCAGCTTCACTTAAGGTCTCGCCTCGTCGGTGATGGAGTGACTGGCTCCACTGAGTGCTTCCAAATGCTTTCAGTTCTTTTGAAGAACGAAATCTCACTTTCCGTCAGTTCCCTTTCAGCTGCAGTCGGTCGCACCTCTGACTTTTGCAGTCCTTTTAGGGACAAACCTCAAAAGTCAAAGGTGTGACTGATAACAGCTGAAAGGCAACTGACAAAAGGTGAGATTGCTTAATGTTGTTTGTGTCAATAATCATACTGACAGAAAAAAAATCTTCTGAAACCGTAATTAATTACTTTTCTCTCGAAAATTCAAGAAAACAAATGAACGTACCACTTATTTTCTGTCTGTCTGTCTGTCTATTTATCTATCCACCCAATACTTTATATTTTTGATTTACTTGTTTTAAAAACTTTATTTACCTACATATTTATGCCGGTGCCTGGCAACCCACCTGTTCTGGACCAGCTAATTAGCGGTCGTGCAGCGGGGTTGTCAGACACCGCACCTGTGTTATGTGTCAGGCGATCACCTCCTTAGTTAGATTTAACTCATCTTGTGTTCCCATTGGTTGTTTTTGTCTAGCCTCATGTGTTCCCCCTGCCGTCACCGTCCCGTTCTGTCTCCCCTTCCTTCCTTCCTTCTCTGGCTTTCTGTGGGAACGCATTTGGAAAAAGTATCGAGGAAGAGACCCGCCCTTACCTGGAGCCGGAAGGACCCTGCTCTCTCCGAAAGCCTACACAAGGATCTGCATGGTAAGTGAGGCTGAGACAGCAGCCCTGGGGACACTGTCCCCAGGGCTCTTGTGTAAGGCATGGGGTCGGAAGCATTGGACCCTCAAAAGAGGTGAAAGACTATATCGGTCCGTCTCGTCCGCTCACCAGAGGGTGGACTTCTCCAGAGACGGGACCTCATAGTCCCCCAGGGGGGACGAGGCTGATAGGGGATGCTTTACATTGTGTGATTGCTCTGTTCTGTGAACCTTCTTTCGTTCTAAGACTTTAATCATTAAAACCCTGTTCTCCGAGCTCCCCTTTGCTCTTGCGTCCTCTTTTCCAGACCAGACAGTTGACACATATTAAACATCATCTGTTGTTCTGTGTGCCTATCTGTCTTTTTTTCCTTTGTATTTCGGTATTTTTAATTTATTTAATTAAAAAGAATACAGTTTATCCTACCCATTATAGAAACTAATCAATCAGAAACGATGAGCTACACATATTCAGAAAGAGCTCTATTTTTGGGTTTAATTTCCTACTGTTGTGCTGCTTTAAAGTAGCTCACACCTCTCAGTTTTGAGCTTCAGGAAATTATTTTACACCAATAGAGCCCAGAAAGGGTAAAACCGAGCTGAACAGAGTTTTTGGACCTGTTTTCTTCTAAAGCTGTAACTCCTTATTGAGTCGGTATTTCATTATTAGTCAGCCTGTCCGCTGCTGGCTGATGGTTTAGGCTCGTCCATGTACTTCTGTTGAGAACTGCACATGTTTTGGAGCTGCTTTTGTGCTGATGGTGTAGTTTTCCTCCTCTTTTTAAGTCTCAGTACTTTAGCAGCTTGTTTCCCAGACATGTTTTTGACCGCTCCGCCCTCGTCTCTTGGGTCGAGCAAAAAATACAGCACAGCCGCATCCGTGTTTCAGTGTTACGGCACCACAGCAGCCGGCTGGACTGAAGGGCCGTTACATACAAATGCTGCCATAACAGCCTTCTATCCCAGAAATCATGACTTTACAAGAGAAGTGAAGCACAGGCTTAACTCTATGTGCGGATTGTTTTTTATTGGTCCATTCCATTGAAACGTTTCAAATGCTGGAGTAAAAAAAACCCCACAGAATTACACCTCGGTAAAACAAATCCATCATATCCTAGTTTTTCCTGAACTGTATTCTGTGCCACAAATCAAAGTATTCAACTGCAGACTCTAAATCTGTAACATTACAAAAGGAAACACCCCCTGTGGCAGTGGTGACCTTCACAAAACTACTGCCTCTAATCGTGAAACAGACATATTAACACGTATTTGACACTGCATGTAGCAGTTTTACAGCAAGGCCTAGACTGATGATACTTTGTCCCTAAAATGGTAAGTAAGACAAAGATAAATAAAGCAATGCAAAAGAATACAGATTAAAGTGCAGTTTTTTTTCACTACTGGGGTTTAAAAATGGTGTCACAAATGAACATAAAGAACAAAGATGAACAATTTTTTTTATTTTAGGTTTTGGGAACAAACACAAGATCTTTGAACCCGGGAGAAACCCGCAGAGGGAGGGGCTCCAGAAAGAGATTAATTTTGTTAATCAATTATTAATTTTTATCACTTTCTGTGTCAGCACAGAGTTTGGCATAGTCAGGTCTACTGGCAGAAATATTGGTAGCTGGACTTGGCTGAGGAAACTAGAATATTTGGCGAGATCAATGACCAAAACGGAGTCCAAGACCATAGAAAAATATTTTGAAACCGGATTGGAGTCCTACAGCCTTGGTATTTAGCTAGCTATGGTAGTTAGGAGTAAAGAAATTGCGGCGAATGTGAAGTTTTTATATTTATGAGACACAGATGCTATGCTCTGAACTTGTTTTTTTTAAGTAAATGTGCAAATTCGAGTAAAACCCTTTTAATCTCTGCAATTTGTACCCACATAAACTAAACCACATAGTCATAAGGATTACAGACATCCTGCAACATGACTTTACGGACATGGAAACCTGTGGAAGTTGTGTTTGCATCATATTTCAGCTCGTACCACCCGGCCAGATCCACACAGCCCGTGAAACAAACAGAGATTTGTGTCCTCAAGCTTGAAGCATGCATCTTTGGGCCAAGGACAAAAAAAAAAATATATCAAAAAAAGATGTAATTACCAAAAAGGATTGGCCTTGAACATCCCCATTCCGTTAATATGCATGACGGGCCTCAATGTGTTCTTGGTTAGGCGGCTAAAAGTGTAATTGATAGTCCCTTGGCCGGCAGACGGATGAAACCCGCGAGATCCGAAGCCCACAGCTAACCGTTTTACAGTGGAAGTATGCGCTCGAACATGTGGACCTCATTAAACGGAGATCTGTGTTTGAAGACAAGAGCATGTGTATGAGTTACAGCGTGCTGATAAATGGGACAGAGTGGAGCTCGCTAAACTTCATCGAGCACATCCATTTACCTTATTACTGCCTTCGGGGACCAGGCATCAAAAGCATCAGAGCACGAAGAGGCGTATTTTATTTTCTGATTTAGAGGCGCCGCTGTAACATCATCATAACACACTGTCACCGGTAAGTGCAGGAACTGGCCGCCCCTCTGATTGACTCTGATGGGACAGGGGGGCGTCTTCTTTTTCCATTTGCTCTGAGCCCTAAGAGTTTGGAAGCACACTTGCTGGACAAAGTGTCACAGGGAAGCTTTAAGACTGGATTTAATACTGTGCACCACACTGAATTCTCTTGTATGGTGTCCCCTCCCTCAGAGATGGACTCCGCCAAAAAACAAAATTGTCCAGTTCAATTCAGTTTTTTTTTTTAAATAGCACTTTTTGCAATCAATGTTGTCACAAAGCAGCTTTACAGAATCCAAGTCTGATCCCCTGGAGAGTGAGCCAAGGGTGACAGAGTTGAGGTAGAACTCCCTAAAGCTGGGGAAAGAAACCTCAGGAGGAACCAAGACTCAAAATTGGGAGCCCATCCTCCTCTGATCGACCTGGAGAAAAGTCTCTGTGGAGATAAATAATAATAGAAGCCCTTCGTGTAACAGCTCAATCCTGAATAGTCAGCACTCTATGGCTAACAGGGGAGGTATAGTTAAGAGTCAGTAGAGGTAGTTTTTGTTGGAGTCAGAGTGAGGAGTAGTTTGAAAGTCTCTAGTCGAAAGCAACAGAAACAACAATCTCTGCTGGAGCTTTTGAGCAGTAGTCGCCTTTGAATAGGGGAGGAGCACATGGGGTGTCCAAAGCAGCCAAACTAGTCAAGGACACTTGGGCAAAGTACCTCAAAACATGGCAGATCCAGTATGAGGTGGTGACCTAGAGCACCAATAAGACAAACTCCAGGTCAGGTTTTGTCCCAAAGAGTCCATAACCAGTACATGTACACTGAGCCCCATAGCAAGGTTGACAAGATACTATCTCACAACACTACTCCAGCTGTAGGATCTCATTCACAACACCAGGGAACATCAGAATCCTGCTGATGATGGCTAGAGGCGGAGTTTATTATTGAAAGTGTTTATATAATATGCTAAATGTAGGTTTGTGTGTCTAACTGCCTGTAACTACACATCATATAACGTACTCCATGCATTTGTTTTAATGCAATCTCATTTTTGTTTCGTAAGAATCCACCTGGACAAGTGATACCACACTTTCATTTTACAAAACCAGTATTATTCTGCTCCACATCTTCATTTGATTTTCATTATTTCATCATTAGTTTGTCGACGGGGGTGGGGTGTTGTGGGCCAGTTTACACTATACTGGACTGAATGTGCTGTTTTTCATTTCTTCCACTCACTGACCAGAGTGAACATAGTAAGGTGTGTCTTGTGGGGCAGTCTAGATGGCTCTCTTCCATGGAAAGTAGTTAAGGTTTGTCCAGGTGACTAGATTTGTCATTATGTGCTTTTTTGAAAATAAGAAGAAAGCTGCAAAGGGGTCTATATCTAGCAACAATGCTGCTAAATTGGAAACTGTTGCAACAAATTGCTCCTCATCAGCATGTTTCTTAAAATACACAATTGCATTGGTGCTCTCTGCTGTTGACGGTGTATATGACTCTTAAGGTTGATGAACCATGGAACCAGGCTGGTGGCCGGCAGACTTTTCAAGAACGTCCAGATGACCAGTCCACTCCTGTCCCCCTTGTCCTGCAAGGTATGAGGTACAGTACGGGGAAAGTTCAGTCTGAGAATAAATATGAACAAAATTACTCAAATCAGGGCTGTCGATTGTAATACAGTAAATGAATACAGTTAAAATACAGTCTTTCATTAAAGAAAACCCTTCAGTCTGGTGGACAGAACTGAAGTGCAGTAGCTAATAAGTTGCTGTTTTATTACATTACAGATTACATAATATTCCTTTGAATAACTAGCCAGCCATTTAAAGTTTGCCTTTTAAACCTGCCTTGTGATGCCCGCCCCCTAGGGGCCACACACCAACATTGCCATGACAATAGAACATGATTTTATAACCAAACCAACAGTTCAATTAGAAAAAACAGACTCAACACTTTCATCTAACTCTGATGAACTCATTCCTGAATCTTTTGAACTGCAGGAGCTGCAGATTTTTAGCCATTCGTGAAAATGTCTGACAGCCAAACCAAGGTAACTTACACAATTCAATCTAAAACATCTCAAAACATTTAAAACCCTTCTTTAAGCACAAAAAGATCATTAACAATATCCAAAAACAAGAACTCACACAATCTCAGACCATAAAACACCATTTTATGATTAAAGCAGTTGCACTTCATGGTCCAGTCGTCCTGTTGGGTTTAAACTGAATGAAGTTTTGTGACTGTAGATCCAAATGTATAATGTTTCAAATACAAGAAATGAGGAAATAAGTTTCTCTATTATGCAAGAACAAGTCAAAGGCTAACAAAGGCCTTTGTGTGAGGCTTTTTATTTGAAGCTATGCTGAACCTGGCCAGGTTTTAACGGGGTTTACTTATGGACAGGCATGAATAAAGAGACTGAACTAAAACTCTCCACCTCAGAGATTTGGGCTTGAACCTCACAAGCAAAAGACTCATATGAACTGACTCCAGACCATCTTTGTGTGGATGTTTGGTCTTCTACACCAGAGACTGTTGCTCATGGATTGTTTACTCATTTTAATGCTCGGCACTCTGAGCTGAAACAGCCAAGCCTTGAGTTCCAGCACACACACACACACACACACACACACACACACACACACACACACACACACAGTGCTGTTGCAGAGCTTCAGCTTCTGTGAGTCGGTGGAAGTCCTCATCCTACCGTATGTGTTAAATATTTTAGCAGAATGGGCTGTTATTCACAATCTGCAGCACATTGGTCAAAAATTTACTTACTATTACTGCTGGTGGACTCAGGGGATCTTTCAAGACCAGTTTGAGAACCACTGCAACAGGTCAGATATATTCACAAAGCATCTGACATTTACATTTACATTTACATTTACATTTACATAGATAAGAGCATCTCATATCTTATATGAGGACATTCACCAAGAAGCAAGAATAAATTCAATCTTAAAATGGTTAGTGAAGTTGTCCACTGCTCATTAAAGTGAGAACATGAAGACTATCAGTAAAATGAACTGCCTGTGAATCGTTCCCCCTGGATTGCTCTCCTTCTTCCAGTAGTTTCTTCTACATACAGGTACGTCAGAGCCACAAAAGCTCCTTTCAGTGAGAAAGGAAAACCATGAACCCTTTGCCATTTGCATCTCAGTGTAGCAAAACGGCATGATTTGACTTGACAAGGCAAACACGTAAAAGACACTGGCAAACACGTAAACTCTGTAAACCGTGGGTCTGGGACACAGACGGGTCGTCGTTACCTCCTGACATTCTGTTCTTTTCACATGGCCAAACTTCTCCATACACTTTCCATCCTCCTGCTTCTGGAGACCTTTCGCCGCGTCAGCGATTTTGAGAATCGGCGTCCTGAATCGCGCCGGCCAAACAAAATCAGAGCCACTCTAACATCCGCCAAGTCAGATTTTCCACTGCAAATCTGATGAGCAGTGAAAAGTAACCTACCTGACAAAATGGACGTATACGTTTATAAAAACGTACCATGATAACGAGATGAGAAAGTTCTTGTGGCAAGAAAATGTAGAGCAGATCGAGCAAATGTCCAAGAGGACGACAAAACCATTACTACACAAATAAATCTGACTGGCCTGTGCTTTCGTGCGGCCAGGTCTGATCCTCAAAAGTGGATTTATTACTCACCGACTCTGCGGCGCATGACTGGACTGCGGTAATTACATCCTTTAATAAAAGGGAACACAAGCGCTTCTCTCAACTAGATGAAAGAACCTTGTAACTTTATTAATACTGCTGTCTGGCCTTTGGGTGCTGTTATTGTTGTACTGAGCTTAGTGAGGGTGTAATGGTTTATAAACACCATCAAAAATCTGGAAAAACATCCCTTGCCTTCTTCAGTAGGGAGGGGGAGGGCAGTAGTTTATGCCACAAATCCAAAACTGTAGCACCAAATATTTCAAGATTCTAATGACCCTGCCCTCAAATCAAGGCATGCTTTCAGATTGGCTGGTGATTTGGGTGGGGCGTGTGTGATGGACACACCCACTGGACATTTTATGCTGATGTTGCTTATAAACTGTAAAGTTTAATCCTTTTAGTGCAATAATTTGTTTACCATATAATTAGAGCATTGTAGAATCAACACATTCAGTCAATTATTGGCACCCTTGATAACAAGTTTTTTTTAAAAAAGGCCAAGAAAAAAAAAAGGTGTCATTTGTCTCAGTCTGAAAATGTGAAACATCTCTCTTTGTTGGCAGTGAGTCTTTTCCTATAATGCCTGATGAGATCTGGAGGGGTTCAAATATCTCTAGGGGTTCAAAGATTAGAACCACTGGAGAATCTGAAGAAGATCTGTGCTGAATCTTCTATTATAATGATTGACGCGATAGTAAGAAATCTGAGAGCACTGAACACTGAACACTGATCTTCTCCAGAATCTTCTTCCAGGGATTCAAATCTCTACATTTACTTGAATTAAAGGTGAGATTTCTCTCATTTTCAGCTTGAGATGGAGAAAATCAACCACAAAGATTTTTCCAAGACCTTTTTAATAATAATTATGGAGCTGTCTGAAGTTCTCAAAAACTGATTTGAATCTTCACCTTGGAAAATCGTATCAAACCTGAAAATACGCTTCACAACACCTCCAGAAACTCTCAGAAAGTCAAAGCCCTGGGTTAACCCTTAGAACCTGAGTAGCACAGATCCGTGCCAGAAGTGGAACAAATGGTAAATCATCATCATACAGTAAACAACTCCTTATATGGAAGTTCTGAGGGTAAACACCGGTTCTAGAGTGTTTTACACCGGTTATATTTACTGAAATCAGAGTTTACTGATACAGCTGGAAGATTCCCTACCCCTCCTGCGTCATCACCACGAAGATCAGGATCATATTTAAACAGGTCATGAGAGGAGATGTTCTGCACAGAAACTGGAGGGGAAACTCATTGAACCAGAGTGTGAATCAATGAAATTGTGATTCATTTGAAAACTCTGGATCTCTGTTTCAAGAACACCAGTGATTTCTGTGCTATCACTAATAGCTTGATTGAATTAGCTTTTTTATTTCACTGGGCCAAGGGCTGCCGAGTCCTCCAAGTGTAGTCGTGGCTGTTTTGTCAGTTCTGTCTACTGTTGTGGGGCCAATATACAGCTGGAATGATCCAGCCAGCCCTGTAAAGCGTGTATTAGAAGATCGCTGGTGGGAATCACCATTTGTTACGCGGCGTGCTAAATGGTATTTTCGACAGTTAGCATTAAGAAGCTGCTTTGGAGCCACACCAGAGCTTTCCTGGAGGCGTCCAAGGAAAATGAAAACAGAGGCAGAAGTAATTTCGGTAAAGTATGAGGACTGCGGTGAATAGTGAAAAGACACTCCTGCGTTTCTAATCAAGAAGAAGGACTTCCTGCGCTCTTCTCTCCATTTATCGTCTGCCTCTCAGACCCATTACAGCAGCTAAAGTCATCAAACCCCACGCAAAGCACACAGAGACCTGAAAACGGGTAATGTCAGCGGGGAGCGCCAACAGATCGGCCCGCGTTACTGCCACAATGAAAAATAACATCCCGGGACGGCCAGTAAATACACGGTGACCTGGGGACAAAAATACGGCACAAGAAAAGTCCTAAACACACACACACACACTCTCGTTTTATGACAACTTCCATTGCCAACTCCAGAGATGCTTTTTTTTTTTAGGACTCTGTCATTTTTTCACTTAAAACTAATTTTTCAGTTAAAAGCCGCTGCCATATGTGCGATCCTCAGATAAAAAAAAGTTTGCTGACAGATTTGCGGTGTTTGTCTCAGAGCATGAAGAGCTAAACAATAAAAATTGGAGAAATTAAAAACAGCTTTTGGCAGGAAAGTCCCAATTTCGGGGTTGTTTTATATGTAGCTGCCAGTTTCTTTTGACTGGCTCAGAATTTGTCCTCTTTCTCTGGAATTAGATCTAAACAGGACGGAGGAACGGCATCCTTTTAAAAAAATGTGGAACGTGAAAAGGTTCTTTGCAGCCACTGTGGAACTACTTTTTTTTCGTCTAAAGAACATTTTAATGCTTTCTTAAGAAAACGCCCAAGTACAAAGAATTTTTAAGAACAATTAAACGGATGGTTCCTTAATGTCACGGTTCCGGCCGGCGCCCACTGGAGGGCGCCTGCGGACCACGCACCAACCCGCCAGGTGCTGCCATATCTAGCCGGCATTGGGACAATCAGACCCGGCTGGCTAGGTATTCCCTTCCCGATTAGAGGCTCCCAATGATTGGCCCATGACGCCCTCGTC
>JBBJLS010072755.1:0-10167 GCA_037577275.1 Bryconaethiops microstoma
CCATGATTACAGAAGGGATAGATGGTCTGTAACGATGCTCTCTCCCAGCACGACACCCCCGTCTCTTTCTCCTCAGCTTGCTGGGGATGTCGGGTCTATCCGCCAGCAGCACCACTGCGGGGCACAGAGCTAACAGCTGATCACGGCTGTAAACAAAGGAGACTGGCTGCGTGGCGAGCCAGTGGGAGGACCCGAAGAGCTCCCAAGTCCGGTGCCTTTGCCGGGGTGCTCAAAGCGGGCTTCTGTGCCCGCTCCCTTCACACGGTCCGATGATCCTGGCTGGATGCCAGCGGAAGGACCGGAAGAGCACCCATGTCCGACGCCTTTGCCTGGGTGCTCCGGGGTGGGTTTACATGCCCGCTTCTTCCTTGCTGGTCGAGATGCCTGGAACCTTGGGCTGTCACCCGCAGCCATGTCCCGAGCGATCCGCTTCTGGGAGAGTACTGAGAGCTTTCCCAGTAGCTGCTCCTCTTCCTTGGGGGGTGAGCTCCTCGCTCCCCCACACCTCGTCTGCGGTGCCTTGGTTGATATGTTGGTCCATCTGTCATGTCACAGGGCCTCCTTCTCCTGGCACGCAAAGCAATCACAGCTGTAGTCAAAGTGCTGCGTCTTGTTTTTCTTTTAGTTTCCAAAAATATAAACTAAATGAAACTGACACGAGGGTCAGACACCAAAACTTGGAAATTTTACAAAACAGGATTTTCGGAGACACAAAAGAAATAAAGAGGACAGATTGCGACGGTGGACCGACAACTATGGTCCACCTAAACTGAGCTTAAATACGAATAAAACACAAAATTCCAAAACCCTAAAACCAATCACAAAACACAGACACTTTCACCTGAGTACACCAGCAGCTAAAACTAATAACAAACAAAACTCAAACCCCTGTACTCAGGATATCAAAATGAACATCTCAAAAACACAAAAAACCCCAAACTAAACAAAGAACGACCCCTGGTATCCACGGGACCTGACATATACATAAGACACCTCACTGAAGGTCAGTTTTATGACACCTTTGTAAACCAACAACTGACATAAGTCAACATTAACATTTTAAAATGTAAACAAGCTGAAAACAAATTTCCAAACATATATTAATAAAATTAACTACTCACACAACCTCTCACTTTTCCACTCCCTCACAGGGGACAAGGACCACTCTTTGACCATAATAAACTTTATTGCTTCATTAGAGTGGTGCTTTACATAAACAATGATGTGTGATCTAGCCGTGTTTCCATTTAATACACCGTGTTTTTAACAGCTGTATCCTCCGCATATAATGCTAAAACACTAATTACATTTCTTGCTATCAGGTACCTACAACCAGAGTACACTGTCAAGAAAGTGTTGGTACACTCCTTTTAGTTAAACTGGAGGTAAGGTCAAGCGCATACTTCCTTTTGCAGAAGGAGTGGTTTTGTGGCAAAATTGTGGTGACCACCCCTGAAGGAGAGAAAGTCAGCTTCCCATGTTACCAGTGGTTGGACAGCAAAAAGCCGACTGTGTATCTCAGGGATGATAAAGGTAAGTTTTTCACATCATATTAGTAATTTTTCACATCATATTAGTAATTGCAACTGGAATGTATTTCTGCAAAACAATGCAAGGTGTGATTGAGTAATTGATACGGCAACCATGGTTGTTGCTAGGTGGTTGATATGGTGTTGGTTAGTGGTTACTATGGCACTGCAGGTGGTTGCTAAGGTGCTAGCCAGTTGCTATGGTAACTGTAGTGGTGGCTAAGGTTTTACTAGGTGATTGCTATGATGTTCTAAATAGCTGCTAATATGTTGCTAAGTGGTTAATATGGTTTCATGGTTAATGTAAATACATTGGTCAAAAAAGCAGGGGTACTGAAATTTCACAATGCCGGATGTGTCAGTATTTTCAAATTTTTCACAAACGTTTGCCCTCTTGCTAGATCTGAACCTACAAACTCTATTGACACTTCAAATCACTGATCCAGTTTCTATGCCTCTTGCCCTCTTTCTCCACATTTATTTTCAATGACCAATTAAATTAGAAACTGCATAAGAAGTGGCACATATTGAAACCTCTGCACTGAGAGAGAGCAGCTGGTGGCCTAGTGCTTAGGGCATTCGCCCTGCGGTCAGAAAGTCATGGGTTCATATCTCAAGACTGCTAGTGTCACCACTGAGGTTCCCTTGAGCAAGGTACCGTTCCCACACACTGCTCCCCGCGCACGGTGTTCCGGGCTGGCCGTTGCTTCAGTTGGTGAATGGGTTAAATGCAGAGGAAAAATGTTGTGCTGTTTACACTGTGTGCTGTGGTAAGTTTAAATAGGTCACTTTACACAGAAGTACCCAAACAATGGTTTTATGGCCGAAAGAAAGTTTATGTCAAAAATAAAAAAAAACTGTCCAGAGCAGGATTTGAACTCAGGACTCTATATCTTTAATCCACAGCAGGTTCTCAGTGAGCTACAGAGGAAAGGGTTATTCTGGGTGCATTAAGACGGCATTCACAGTCGAGGACGGCTGAAAATGGGTAGAGCCATGTGACAGAGCGGAAACTCGAACCGCTCTGACTAATGCCAATGTATTGTTACTATATATTTGAACCAAAACAACAGTTACAAATGTTTTTCATTCATTAAATTACAGACATTGTGAGAGGAAAAATAATAATAATAATAATAATAATAATAATAATAATAATAATAATTTTTAAAGCACAGTAGTCCAAAACTGACTTGTACCAGCTCATTATAAAACCTGACAGGACAGCAGCAGTCACCATGCAGCTTCAGTAACAGGCTTACCATATCATATATATTTTTTTTGTGTGCAGACACAAAACTTTCAGTATATTTAGTATTAGTAAGCTGTGGCCTCTCAAACTTGTGGGTTGAGAGAGTTATTTCTACTGTAGCACCACCTAGCATGAATGGGACACAGACCAGAAGACAACTTGATGGTCATGATGAGAGGGAAGGTGGAGTGCAGTGCTCGAGGCGAAGATGCACAGGGTCTAAAGCGGGGCCCAAGAGGATTCCGATGTCCTGGTCTGGAGCGGGTTGACTCCTTTGGGCTCAAATCTGTGGAGAGAAATGCATAGAAAAAAGGCATTAGATGTGCATTGTCGCTTGGTGATCGGCGTCTCTCTCTTCCTTCTCCTCACCAGGCCCTTATACAGTGGCTCCCTCTCCTCATTAATGGTGATCTCCATCTGCTGACATATCACGTTGGTGTGCTCCTCCCTCTTTAACATGTGCTGGGCTGTTTGACAACAGAGGTGCTGAAGGGGCATGTGCTCTCCTTGTTTCGACACTTGGCTAGTCTCGTCTTCTTCAGCACTTTGGACAGCGCCAGCTGAGGAGCACTTGCCCGTTGTTGCTTCAGATGTTTTGGCCCGCTGCCATGCGACGTTTCTATTGTTTATGTATCTGTGTTTGTGCTGCCCACACAGTGCTAATGTTAACACAGCTAGCTGCAGCAACTGGGTCTCCCTCCGTTATTATAAGCAACATGTAATCACTGGACAATAAGATGGACAAGATTACATTCCTCCATTGGCCACCACGATGACAGTGTGTAACATCATCCGCTCCCTGACCGTGTAACTTTGGACGAGGCATCCGGATGCATTCATTCTCATTGTTGTGGGGACTTTAAGACTGTCCCACCAGAGAAAGCACAATGCTGGACTTGCTGAATGTTACTGTCAAAGAATTATACAGCTGCACAGCCATCTCACCTCTGTGCAGATCTGACCACAACCTGGTGCACCTTCTACCCACCTACCTACCATTGGTAAAGAGGCAGTCAGCCACAGTCAGGATGGTGAGGGAGTGCTCAAAGGAGGCCAGTACAGCCCTGCATGACTGTCTGGAGCCTATGGACTGGGAGGCTCTTTTTGAGGTGCATGGAGAGGATACTGATAGTTTCACAGACTGTGTCACAGAGTACATCAACTTTGTTGATAACAATGTACCAATGAAATCCATATGCTGCTTCCCCAACAACAAGCCATGTGTCATCAAACACATCAAAGCCCTCCTGAATGAGAAGAAAAAAATTTTCAGGTCAGGTGACTGGGAGGCAGACAAGGAGGCACAGAGGTGCTTGTCTGTGAAGTTAAAGGAGGGAAGAAACAGCTACAGAAGAAAGCTGGAACAAGGGCTGCAACAGAACAACAGCAGTTCCATGTGAAGGGGCATCAAGAACATCATGGGCTACAAGATCAGCAGCCAGGGGACTGATGGTGACATTGAGTTTTGCATTATTTTTGACATGTTCAATAGCAGGCCTCATCCCAGCATCTCCTCCAGCTCAGACACGACCCTCATGGCTCCCACTGCTCCTGCTTACTCCATCAATGCGGCTCTCCACCCTACCCTTTCTTCTCCTTCTCCCACCATTTCACATGCTTAAATCAGAATCAGAATAAGATCATTTTACTCATGGAGGAAACTGCTCATGTAATGACTGCAATAACACACAGAGACACAGAGACAAGAACAATATATAAAGTCTAAATAAATCTAAATCAAATCTGTAGAAAAAAAAAAACCTCAATCTGAAAATACACTATGCTATACACAGAAATGTTGGGTAGAAATATTATAGATAATTAACACAGTTAAGTTAAATCTAATGACACAGATGGTAGTTAGGAGTATGTTATTGTGGTTAGTAGAGACCAGTAGAATATATGTAACATTGACATAAGTAGTGATACTGCACATTGTAAGCTTATTACACAAAATAATTTATTGCACGTAATGATAATGTTTTTGCACAATATTGCACATGGTAGACTGTTGCACACCATAGCAAATTAATGCACACTGTGATGTACATAATGATAATTATTTAAACCCTGTTTCTTGTGGCGTTCAGTGGAGCACTTTGTGCCAGTGAATTGCTGGCTAAAGGTACTTTTCAGTACAGCTACCACACAGTGGAGTGCGTGAAAAGCATTGTCCATGATGGACTGCAGTCAGGTTCCTCACCCACCACTCAGCCACTTTCCTCCTCAGTTAAGCTTCTTAATGTCTACCACTTTATTGCTGCCACCTCAGCACACCACAGTATAGAAATGGCACTGGCCACTACAGACTCATAGAACATCTGCAACACGGTGTTGCAGACTCTAAAAGATAGGAGTCTACGTAGGAAGTACAGGCTACTTTGACCCCTCTTGTATGTTGCCAGAGAGATCTTAGACCAGTCCAGCTTGTTGTCAGTGTGCGCTTCCAAATATTTGTACTCCTGAACAACACCTCTTTTGGGCCACAGTACCTGCCAGAAGAGTCCTTCAGGCCTTCCTCCACACCTGGTGACAGCATCAAACAAACTGCTCCACTGCTGGCCCCCCACGTCCACCTCCTGTTTGGGGAAGAGGTGAGGGCATACCCAAACTGGGACCCAAAAAGGGACATCCCCAAGAAGAGTGACATAGAGTGTTGTGGGCATACTCCGCCTAGAAGAGATGGGCAGCCCAGGCAGATATGTCGGAGGAAATCACTACCGCAATGTCCTCTCAAGGTCAATGAAGTCCAAGGCCAGATGTAGCCAAGGCCAGGAGAGGACTGGCAGGTACAGGATGGAGCAGACCTGTGGGTCTAACCCAAGGGTCCTTATTACAGACACATAGGCTGCCATGAAGAGAAATGATGGGCTCTGGGGAGGCTACTCTGGTGGGTACCCCACATATCAAGAGAGGGAATCTGGTTTGGCGTGAAAGTGGTAAGAGAACCGGTCCTCAGTGTGCACAGGCCCTCCCACATGAAGGCTTCTTGTGCCCCTCAAGGAAACTGGTAACTGTCCGAACTCTGAACAGCAAGGCTGACCCTAACAGCCTTTGATCTGTATGGCTCTGTTGGGTACATTACAGCAGGCTGGATCTTTGTGTAATGGGCACTCTTTAAGGGACCCTGAGCAGACTAGAATAAGCCTAGAGTCAGTAGAACTAAAGATTCACCACACTCAAGAATCAAATCCATGGTGAACTCAACTTGATACAGGTTTACTGCAACTAGGATATGAACCCATGGAGGGAATGACTCGAGTCTGTGGCAGCCAAAGCATTAGGCTGACATGTTTTCTTGCTGCAGCGCTGAGTTGGATCTGACGTATAAGATCCGCTGTGGCTGGGATTTAAACCCATGGCAAGCAGGGCTCCAGCACATGTGGCCAAAGCATTAGGCTGCCGTATTTACAGTGGTGCTTGGAAGTTTGTGAACCCTTTATTATTGCCTACTATTCTGCATAAATGTGCAGGACCCTTACACATAGTAGTGTATTGCAACATAACTAGACTGTTTGTAATGAGTTTGTTGTTGTCTTACATTTTAACCAAGATGGTGCATCCGGGTTTGGCCGCTGTCCCAGCAACTCCGCTACAACTGTGTTTATGTTTTGTGTTATTTATGTTTTACGTCACACTTTCTGTTCCAGGTGTTCAAGATCTAACTTGCTATGACTTTGGCATACTTTTTGATACAGGACAACGCATTTCTCTTACCTCTACTGCTGTTTTACTTGACACAATGACATGGCCAAAAGAGATCTTTCTATCTAACATCCAGTTGCTTGAGAACCAGCTGGACGAGATCAGGGCTAAGACTGTTGGAGAAAATTTTGAAGAAAGGTAGAATCAGGCTTCAGAGTTCAGAAATATCGGCGTTTATTGAACAGAGTCAATCTCCGCCGGCCGAAAGAAGGCAGAAAAGGGCCGAACGAAGGCAGTACAACCTTTCTGTAGACCAAATTTCATGCCCCCCTCCCCACTCACGAGTCACCCTCAGGTCATCAATTGCCCACCCTCCAGAGCGGATTTCTCTAGGATCTTGCTTGCAGGGGAGGGGAGTGTCCTCCCCCTTCCAATAATCAATCACATGCTGACTCTGAAGTTTCTGAAAAAAAGGCTCTTTGTTTGGCAACCCCCCCCAAGGCAGAGTACTTCTAATTGCCTGGAATTTCCTGCTTGGGGCCTTCTCCCTTCTGCATGGTTCAAGGCTTTCTTTACCCCCATCTTTCTACACACATGGTCAATTATACATCAAGTAGAATTAAGAGGGAATTAAAAATCTCCTTCTACAGGACCAGCTACCAGCAGGACATCAGGGACTGCAACATCTTCTGCCTGACCAAGACCTGGCTGACCTGTTCCATGCCAGATCATGTGGTAACTCCTTTGAACAGAACTGCAGAGTCCACTAAATTGCGAGGTGGCAGGGTTTGCTTCATGGTCAACAACATAACAACATGTGGGAATATCACAGTCCTATCCCAGTTGCACTCACCCCACTATTCTAGGTTGCCTGTTCTACTCCCATGTTCACCCCAGTGATCATATCTGTGGTTTACATCCCACCACAAGTGGACAATTACAAGGTGGCCGGAGACTTCAACAGAGCCAGACTTAAGCAGGTCATGCCCAATTTTCATCAGCATGTTACCTGACCCACCAGAGGAGACAGCATACTGGACTACTGCTACAGTCTGTTCAAGAGGGGTCGCAAAGCCTCCCCCTACTGGCTATTGGGAAATCGGACCACACTGCCATCTTTCTCCCACTGGAAGATAAACAAAGACTCCTCCAGGTGATGAGAGGTCAAGACCCTGGACTGCCCAGTCAGAGCTGATGTTGCAGTACGCGCTCGGTGACGTAGACTGGGACGTATTCCAGTCCACATCCATGGATCGACTCAACTGTGCGTGCCACTCTCAAAGCATGGACCACCGCACTCCGGTTCTTATTTCGGGTTCTACATGTCATGCTATAAGGCTGCCTCTTATGGCTGTGAAAGCGGCTAAGAGGTGCTACAGGGACAAAATGGACCCATTTCCAGCATGGTGACTCCCGGCACATGTGGGTGGGATTGAGAGCGATAACGCAGTTAAAAACAAAAACTGAACGCTTGAGGAGTTCTACACACAAGCAATGTGACTTTTCAACCACAGCACATAAAGCACCACACACACACACACACACACACTCTCTCTCTCTCTCCTTTACATTCTCCCTTCCCCCAACCCTTGCAATTTTGCACACATGCAGTTTTTTTGCACATATTTGTTAATTGTTCTTTTTCTTACACATTTGCCCATTTTTCTTTAAATTGATAAAAAAAATTACTTTATTGAGATATACTTAGATTGTAGTGTCTTGTTAGATCAATATTGTCTTGTCAATTATTGTCTTTTCAATTCTGTATGACACAGTCAGGGAGTATCGTTCGGAAAAGCATTTCACTGTATGTTGTACCAAGTAGAACTGCATGTGACAAATAAAACACTTGAACTTGAATTTGAACATACACCTGCTTTACACACAACATGGCTTCATCGAAGCAACATGGTATACTGTCAGTTTTCTTATATACTTTATTTTGTATGAATGGAAGGCTAAAGATGGACCAATGCACTGTTACAGAGAAACAGCTCTGCTGTTCACCATCCACACCCTCATAGGGTAGCAAGCAGTTCCAGTGCTTCCAGTCTTAAGCGCTATTTAAGGACTGATTTTGACTTATGATACTCATGTTTGTGTTGTCGACTTTACATCCGCCTTGTTTTGGATTACATGTTTCGCCTCGTCTCTATGTGGACGTTTGCCTTCGTGTAACTTAACGGAAGAAGTATTATGAATCTAAATTGTCCTTCCAACCTCTGCCTGCCTGGCATTGATTTGAACCGTATCCTTGAATTCTCTAACTTTAAGTACACTTTCATCCGCAACTGAGTCCTCTCTCTGCTCATTATTACAGCTTCTCTTCAATTTCTGCTTTGGTAGTCACTGTTTGTTCCTTTTTCCAGTACACTAATTTTATTGTAAAAATGAATTAATTTGAAATATATATGTTTTCTGTACAGGTATGCTTGTGGACAAGGAAACAGAAATCACACTTCTTTACCAAAGACAACATGAGCTTAAATTGAGATGTCAAGACTTCAAGTGAGTAAATATAATTGTTGGTTAAGGCAGTGGAGTCAAACCAGTTCAGGTGTAATGGAGAGGAATGCTTAACTTTACAGATCCTTGGACTGGAGTTTGAGAAGTGTGGTTTAAGCCTACAAAGGGTAAAGTTAAAATGAACAAATAAATAAGAAGAATTCACTTGCTTCTCTTTAGACCTACAAGTTGTGTCTTAGAGTGGTATTGCCACAACATTTATGGACAATAATTCACGCCATTTTATTTCTTTAGTTTTTATTTCTTCAAATCACTGCGCCATACATCTCAGCTACACTTCACCAGCATGCCTCAAACAACAGTAAAGTAACATGGGAAGTGTAGTTTGCACATTATATAAAACAAATTTCTTTAGCATATTGGAAACATTGGTGTAAATAGTTTATTCCCCTAAAAATGTTCAAATAAGGAAAAAAAATTAAGGGCTGCCTTGTCTGTTATTTCTTACTTAAAGAAACTAAACAAATATTGAGTAGCCTGTGTTGACACATGCTCTGGGATTTATGTACAAAGCACGAACTAATGCACGGTGTGTTGTAAAATGTGTGTTAATGGAAAATAAAAGAAAACAGAAATAGAGTTCATTCAACAGCACAGATTATGTCTGTTCTGCAGATGGAAGGGATATGTGCCTGGTTTGCCGTACATAATTGATGCTGCCACAGCGACTGATTTGCCTCATGAGGTCAGATTCTCTTTCAAGAAGCATATAGAAATGGAATTCAACGCTGTGAAAGCGTAAACCTAATCTTATCGAATTATCCATAATCTGAGTCTATTAATAATCCCATATAAAACATCCTAATATTTTAAGTGCTCGGATTCATGGAGTAGTCTAGAAGAACTTCATTCTCTCCTCCATGACCCGAAACCCAATGGCATTTATTTTTTTTATTATCAAATGTTAATCAATTAAACATTAATTTAAATTTATTATATCAACCAATATCTATGGTGGTCTGGCATGTTCTCAACTGTATTGTCACACGCACCAGGTCACGTGGCGTCAATTGGCGTCGGAAGTGACGTCACGAAGGGGTATAAATATGGGAAGAACTGGTAGACATGCACACGGACATTTGAGACCACTCTCAGATTACGTGTCGACACTCGTTCGGTATCGTGAGTACCTCAGGGCTTTGTCCTCTCTCTCTCTCTCTACCTTCTCTGTGTGCGTGTGAGAACGAGAGTTCCTTTGGTGGGAACCCTTACTCC
>JBBJLS010072756.1:0-10166 GCA_037577275.1 Bryconaethiops microstoma
ATATATATATGTATATATATGTGTGTGTGTGTGTGTGTGTGTGTGTTTTAATTGGCTGTCAAGCGATTAAACAAATTCAAAATTTGATTAAGTAATCCAAATCAATTGCACATATTTTTGCTGTTTTTTTCTTTTGCACTGTTCATGTGCAAAAGATCTAAGACTAAACATGATGTTTTTCCATTATGCTGTCCAACCGACCCATTAATATCAGATCTGCACAAACTGTAGCTTTAAAATGTTGCTATAACCTGCACTATTCTCCTCCACCTTCTTTAAAACATTTGCACTTCTATTGCACATTCAGTTTTATTTTATTGATTGTTTATGTATTCTTTTATTTCTTGTATTATTTTATTCACTTTTATTCTATTTTGTTTTATTTTTTATTTTGTTTGTGTAAGGCACATTGAATGATGTGCTGTGCTTCATAATGTGCTATATAAATACACTTGAACTTTTGGTAGGTACTGACCACTTCATACTGGGAACTCCCCACAAGTCCCAGTCGTTGAACATTTGAAGATGTTCTGACCCAGTCATCTAGACATTACAGTTTGGTTCTTGACAAAGTGGCTGAAATCCTGCTTTCACTACATCGGTCACAGTCCTAAAAATAGATAGAGAGAACCCACTTAAACAAATGAGACAAGATATTATACTTAGTCATTTATTTACTGAGGAAAATGATCCAATATGTCATATCTTTGAGAGGCAGAAGGATGTGATTAGCTGTGATTTGAAGGTGAAAATTAGTCGGGTGTTTTCAATCAAAAGGATAACAGTCAGATGTGGGCGCCCCGTTTTATTTAAAAAACAGCGATCGATCAAAGTCTGATCTTTGATAGGCGAAGCAATACAACAACCCCAGGCAAACACCTTGTTTTACCAAAGAACATTAAGATGAAAAAACAAGAAGGAAGAAAAAAGTTGATGATTTTGGATGGGCCAGGTCAAACTCCCAACCTTATTCCCAGCAGAAAAGTTGTGGAAGAACCTGAAGAGAGCAGCTCATGTGAGAAACTCACCACCATCCCAGAACAGAAGCCAGTCTGTGCAAAGAAATTCCTCCAAACCAATGTGCAGGACTGATCAACAGTTCCTGGGAATGTGGAAATGAGGATCATTTTAGATACTTTCACCACAAACATGTTTAATGTTTCCTCCATACATACGTTTTTATGTCATTCTGTTGTGAATCAGATTGTGCAATATAACCCAACAGTTTTTGATCTGTGAATTGACTGAATGTTACTGAATGTTAATCTCATCCCTCATCATCTGCTGCTATTTTTTTTGTATTTTTTTTTTTTCACTTTCATAAACCATTCTGCACTACTGACCTACTGGTACAACACACCAAATCTTACACACAGCAATGTTACAGTGTTCGTTATTTTGTTACAAGACTGTTCTTGTAATTGGGTTGCACTATTGTTTATTGTCTTTTTTAAATTCATGCTTGTCTCTATTGTATTGTTCTTTTTGCACTGAGCATGCTAATGACAAAATACGTTATTTCTCGTTTTATCTGAAATGAATAAGTAAAACATTTCTCATTTGTATTTTATCATCACTTGTGTAAAGATCTGATGATGTTTTAGGTCATATTTATACAGAAATATTGCACAGATCTAAATGGATTCACAAACTTTCAAGCACACCTGTACTATTGAACTCTTAAAGCTAGTTTACTACATCTCCCAGAATTCATCTGGGCTGTTTATGCATGACGGAGGGCGTGGCTACACACTGGTGTTGCAAGCAGTGGCCCCTCATTTACCAACAATTAGCGGGTTTTTTTGTGAAATTGATAAAACCTGTTTGCTTAATCAGTCAATTTTAGTTTTAATAATAAAAATCAGTATTTATTATTCACTACTAAAAGAGGAAACAAGTTATTGGTAACTTTTAATAACTTCAAAAAAGCTCCATGGGACTTTATGAGAACATTCGACTTTTTTCAAGCCAGGCGATTTCAAGAAGGGAAAACTATTTGATCCATCCTGGAACGAAGAAATCCCACCAAGTGGAGGCAGAAGTGGGAACCCAGAGCTGAGGTCAGTCAGGTTGTCTCCCTGTTTATGAAGAGGTTGTGATTCGGTCACAGATTACCTCAGCTGTGAGAATATTTATGATGCACGACCCTGAGAGATGTTTTAATTGCTTTTGCACATACATTTTACAAAACGGAGGAAAAATAAAGCAAAGAGGGTCGGATTTTATATAAAATGTGCTTAAAAATCGGTGCACCTTTCCACCAAAAAAATAGAACCTACCAGGAAGAGTCAAAAACGCTGTAAGATGTCATGTTGAGCTTTGATTTTTCACCTTTTTAGCAGATTGACCTGTATATGACACAGTCCATGTTGTTAGTATAGTTGTTTTCTGTTCATTTCTGCTGAAGTTCAGTTTCAAGTTATTTCAGCAGTCTCCGACTAAAAAGTTTACTTACAATCACTGACAGGTTACATGTTTCTTCAGAAACAGGTTACAGTCTGAAATGCGACTTATAAAGTTATTTAAATAAAACTATTTAATGTGTTTATTTTTTGTTTTGTTTTGGATGTGTAAGTTGAAAATGAATCGTTAGCTACAGCAAAAAAAGAAGGCGTTGCCTAGCAACCGGTGCTCCGCGGAGTGATACGATTACTGTGGGGAAAAAATGGTTTGTTGTATTTGTTAGAGGAAGCGCTTCTCAACCAATCAGATAGCCAGGTTAGAGAAAGCGCTGCAATATTGTTTGATCATAGGGAGTTACACAATATGGACAAAAGTATTGGGACACAGCTGTATTTCAGGGTTTGGGCTAGGCTCCTTACTTCCAGTAAAGGACAATCTTAATGTTTCAGCAGACCAAGACATTTTGGACATCACCATGCTTCCAACTTTGTGGACACAATTTGGGGAAGAATCTTTTCTATTCAAGCAAAAACAAGGGTGACAAACTCCATTTTAAAGTATTTTTGTTTGAATGCAATGTCATTAAAGTCCCTGTTGGTGTAATTGCCAGGCGTCCCAATATTTTTGCCCATATAATGCATATCGGTCTTGTGGAGTCAGTTTATGTAGTACAAGTGCAATGGCTTTCAAATGTATTTATTTTGTAATATTCACTGGATTTCACTATAGAAATGACAGACATTACAAATGTCCTTTTTTATGCTCACACGAAGAGGTACTGAAGAAGTATAACTTGGTATTGGATAGAAAAGAAACAGACATCACTGTTTTTTATTCTTACTTTGTGGCTTTGATGGTAAAAAAGTGTTTTTTGAAGCCTCTAGCATGAAGATCTCCTGATCTCCTTTAAGATCATTTTTGTAGTGTTATATAAATTGCTCATATCCTTTATTTTTCTTATTTTATTTATTTATTTATTTATTTATTATCTCTGAGGTCATCTTCTGACATTTTATGCGGAAGTAAAAGCAATCATGAAGTTTTTCGGTATATCCATTTTTCTACCTATCTTGATCCCTTTAGACTGATTTTGTTATTGTGCCTTTAAGACTAATATATATGTAAATGAACTCTGCTCTGATTGGCTGCCCTGTATTTTGTCTCATTACGGAAGTCCGGACTCTTTCTACCTCCAGTGTGAGTGGGCTGTGGGGCTGAACAGGTTGATAGACTGTATGTAATTGCGGTAGGTTTTTATGACGTCACATGACCAGTGAGTTTAAAATGAGCTGTTTATGCAGCTTAGTTTCTATATGTGGATCTTATGGGGAGTAAATGGTATGTTTTGAAACTTTAACAGTGTTTCCATGCCACATTATCTTCAAATAAAGCATGAAAATGTTTTTTTTTCACAATATAGGCCTCTTAATATCAGTACTGTGTTGTATTTGCCTTGAGGAGAACATCTCATTGAGGAAATCCTGCTCATTGTGCTGGATTTGGACTAGACAGATGGACATTTTTTCCCCTAGTTCTCTTTAAATTGATGACTGATAACATTGAATCTTTTATCTTTGACTCTGCCCTCAATGCACTGTTATCCTGCACAGAGTCTTTCAGATAAAGCTAATGACTGAGAGCATCCTCAGCAGCAGATAAATGACCACCAGCAGCCAATACTGTGGTCCTGTGCTGCATATTACATCTTTTGTTAATCGTTTTGAAAGCTGCAATATTCATATGACACAGCTAACCCATTACTCAATGATTTACATTGCATACGATGTTCCTTGTAGGAGTGGAGGGAGTGAGTAGAAACTTAAGGCTGAATGATGGTATTAATGGAGCTGGGTGCAGACCCAGATGTCACTTTGTAGGCAAGAGTTAGTGAGTTGAACTTAATTCGGGCTTGAACTTAGTCACCAACCTCAGGTGTTGCAGATCAGTGGCCTAGACTACGAAGCGCATTTAACTAGGTCTGACTTAACTCGATGGTTAATTGCGAACTCAGACTTGACAAATCACGGTTGACCCAGGTAGCATTAATCGGTACTACGAAGCGCAATAAGACGTTGATTTGTTGAATCAGTGTGAACTTATCACGGTCTGTGCTTGGGGTGCGTTCAACCGTGCAAGTCACCGTTTCAAATCACAGCGCGCTCACCTTATTTCACGGAGGAAGAATGTATGATCATCATGCAAGACAGCAAGGAGCACAAATCAGTGTTGCAGTGCGAGTCCAACACCACAGCAGCCAACAATGAAACGCAGGCTTGTTGGCAATGCATTGCTGACCGAGTAAATGCGTAAGTACATGTGCATTGTCTTATGTTCTCAGTTGAGTATTATTTATTAGACTGTTTAAATGTCTGAAAATGAATTAAAAAATATATATAGAGGTATATAGGTGTGTCACATGTCAGATATGGGCCTTTTAATTAATTTAATACCCCCTAAAGTGCAATTACTGGGAGGTTATTTCAGATGCAATAGCAGTTGGAAGCATTCTTGGCTGCAAAGAAAGATGTACTATAGAAACATAATTTCAAGTGGTAGGCTCATGTATTAATAGTTAATGCATTAATATTTCTACTCATTATGAAAGATGTAGTGTGTCTAGGCTCCAGTTAATAACTTTTTTCTGTGTTTTACAGTCAATAAAAAAAAGGTTGGTGTGAAGGCGACAGGTGGAGGGCCTACTGAAGCTTTCACACCTGCAGAGGACTTGGTACTGGCCAGCAATAGATTGAGGCCCATTATGGAGGGGGAGAGGGAGGCGTCCAGTCGGACCCAGGTGGCAGGACTGTCCCCCCTTTATGTGGAGGGTAATATCACAATCACTCTGTACAGTGTGTACATTTGTGCAGTCATGACATTCCATTTCATGTGTTGTGTTCATTGGAGCAGGAGAATATTGAGCTGCTCCACCTGCAGAGCCCAACATCTCCTGTGACCCTGAGGTACAGGTGAGTGTGCAGATGACTGTTTTACTAAGTGTGAATCATGCTGATGTGACGTGACAAATGTACTCATTTGATTTTCAGTTAGATGTGGGTGATAAAACACTACTGATTCTCCTTTTTTGTCTGTGTAGGCTGGAAAAGACGAGATGCACAGCCTGTACAAGCGCATGCTCGAGCTTGACTGTGATAAAAACAAAACTTGAAATAAAAAAACTAAAGCTTGAAATTGATAAGTTCAAGCATGAAAAGAAGGTATTGCCATACGTTCACCATTGTTTCATCAATATGTGTGTGTGCATTACAGAATTTTCACTTTCCATTTATAGAAACGGGAGCAAATAAACAAAGACATGACGAAGTTTCAGTGTGTTCATAGTCTGTAACTTTTTTTATTAAGTGAAGAACTGCTGTGTGACAGCCTCTCTCACAGCAGCCCTGTGGGGTGGTCGAGGGTCAAAGGGTCAACAATATCGGGGGCACAAGCATCAGGACTGGGGTCTTTTCCCTTCTGACGGTGGCGATATTGTGTAGAACCACACATGCTGACACCACCTGACAGGCCCTCTCTGGTCATCTAAGGTTGAAAGTCATTAGCTCATTTTGCTATTGAGATAAGATGAGATAAATCTTTATTGTCTGTCACTTTTTCAAGGAACAACGAAATTTAAGGTGCAGTCGACTCAGTGTGAGGCATATAGTTAAGACAGGAATAAAATAAGACAGTGTTAAATAACAAACCTAGTAATAGTAGGCTAGTATACAAATTATGTACAAATTGCACCGGTAGAATAAATATGAGAATACGAATTGCACTGGATTTTTACAGTCTTGCACAGTGTGAGAAGGTTTTGTACATTATGGAGATATTGGAGATATTGCACATTATTGTAAGATCAAAGTCATGTTCCTATAAGACAATCCTGAATAAAAATTGTGCCACATTGTTAAACAAGGACATAATTTACATCAGGTAGACCAGCAGCCTGTGTGGGTGAGAAAAACGACTGAAAACTTGTGAGACACAGGGGGAGGAAATGTGTGATGCCCTACATGGATGAGGCTACAAAATACAAATCACCATTTTCAGGACACATTTCACTGCGTGTTGTAACTTGTATAATTATGCATGTGACAAATAAAGAATCTTGAATCTTGACTCATCACCATATGTGGATCCATTAAGTGGAGAGAAATCCAATAAGTGTGAGGAAATTGTGTTCAGTTAAGCCTCATTTTGCCTTTTGAAATAGAATATTTTACAATAAAAAATAAAGATAAAAATAAAACAATTTAATAAAAAGAACAAAGATTCTCGGTCTCTAAAACCCTCACCCTGCGGAGAGAGCCAATCACAAGTCAGGCCGATGTCCCGTGGATCTTCTAGGCACGCCATTGGTTGCGGAGAAGTGGTGTGTGGAGGGGCGGGGCTTGCGGGGGGGGCGGGTTCACAATAAAGTGCGAGTTAAGTAAGAACATATTCTGGTCGGACCATGATTAACCCACTGCGTAAGTTGCCATAGCAACATACCACGTGATACACCTGTTTACCTTTCGTAGTACGGGTTAGTCATGAAGTTACGCCTCACGTGACCAAGTTACTCTCGAACGTAGTATGAAAAGCCAGTAATCGCGCTTCGTAGTACAGGCCCCTGGTCTTGTAGATGTCAATAAAGACATAAGGACAACAAACGTAATTATTTTGGTTGAAAATTATGCACATTATACAATTTTGTTCTCACAAACTGTTGAAAAAGTGTATTCTGGCACAGATAGAAAGGGATCAGAACACACAATGCAGCGCCTCCTGCTGTGTATGGGCCAGCAGACCGGGCAGAGTGCCCATACTGACCCTCTGTCCACCACTGAAAACACCTGGGAACTGGACCATGGAGCGATGGAAGAAATTCCTGTATATTCCAGGACCCGTTTCATTTAAAAATCTCTCTTATGATTCATGAAACACCTTTGTAACCGTTTTGCTCACAGTATAATATTTTTTTTTCTGTCATGGCAATGATTATCACGAGGCTGCCATCCCGGCTTATTATTTTTTCCATACTGGTTGCATTTGTATTACTGTAAAACAATGCTGAATGACTTTGTACACGCTTGGATGACTTTGGACGGTCTACTGGGAAAGCGATTGCATGCATTTGTAATGCTTTCTTGCTAAGCTTTGGGAATTGCAGCACTTTGCATGTGAGTCACTGAGAGCCGTAAAAGCTGTGGGTATTCAAACATCGACCTTGTGGGATCACAAAGATATATGGTCATGCTCGAGTGATCCTGAGTAAAAAAAAAGATTAAAAATGGTTTAAAATACTTATTAGAGGAACTCAGTACCAAGCTGGTTTTAACCAGGTTTGTACTTCTGATATTAATATGTTTCCTGATGAAAGAGAAGGTTGCTCAGGTGTGGAGAAGATTATTCGCTTATTCTTCATCTATTCAAGTCTGTCTGGTATTAAAGAGCCCATATGTACATATGAAATGTGTGTGTTTATATACAATGTGTGTGTGTGTATCTATCTACCTCTATTCATATTCATATCTATCTGTCTATTGATCGATCAATCGATTGATCGTAGTACACTTATGGGGTGTATGTGTTTGTCTGTTTATGTACTTAAATGACCATTGAAAAACTCTATTAGAATGAAACAGGCTGTTTTTAACTACTGTACCTTTTAAGGCTGAGATATGTAAATGACCTCTCTTCTGATTGGCCGCTTTGTATGCGCCTCATTCAAAATGCAGTCTGGGTTGAAACACCTCTCATAACTTCACTGTGAATGGATGTGGCTCAACTGTGCAAATGCCCCAATGCACTGCTATTTGTGACATCACAAATATAATGAATTGAAAACGAGTTGTTTTTGCAGCTTATTTAGTGATGGACCGTTTGGGAGTGATGGTATTTCAAACATTCAACAGTGTTAACATGCTACATCAAACTTAAAAATCTGAAATGATGTTTCTCGTGATATGGGCCGTTTAAATATCGACACTTTCATATCACAAAAAATGAGTTGTGCATTATTTACAGGTAGCCTTATGATAATGAATGAAAGAGCTTGATGTTTTATCGATCCCCTTCATCGTGTCAGAAAGCTGAACTTGGAGCTGGACGTGGTCTGCTGGGGCCTCTGAAAGATCAAACTTGTCCTGATTATTGGGAAACGAGTGAATCTGCATGAAGGAAGACTATTTTGGTGGATGCTGTCTGTTGCTGAATCTTAAGAAAGCCAATAAACAAGGTGCTGGCAGGAGAGCTTGAAAGTAAATGAAACGGGCGTAGCGATGCCTCCGAGGATTCGCCCTGGTAATAAAAGTCCAGCTGAAAAATAATTTCTAAGCTCTTCTCAGCACAGCATCGCCTAATGCATTTGCAGTGTTCACTATTTCATCCATCCATTATCTGAGCCTCTTATCCTGATTGGGTCACGGGGCCTGGAGACTCAGAGGGCAAAAGGAGAAACATCCTGGAAAGGCAGACATTTCATTGCAGGGCAGACACACACAAACACTCTCTCACACACACACACACAAATCTAGCTGCAATTTAGCATCTATAGTCTACCTGACGTACATGTGTTTGACTATGGGAGGAACCCGGAGTTCCCAGCAGAAGCATGCACACTTACAACGATGCACCCATATCATATGTATCTTCATATTTCATAACTGTACATTATTTATTATAACATTACATGCTGCAGTACTGTACATGCTGCTATACATGTCCTTACCTCTGTTTACATTGCTGTGCTAATATGGCACAATGCACTTTAATATCCCACTTGCACATTGTACATATGTAAATCTGCCAGATTGCTGCTTCATTTATAGCTTATAACTTAAACTGAAATACTCTAATTTAGCTTTCACAGTTTCTTTTAGTTGTTTTACTCATTTTGTTTTTAAATTTACAATTCGTACATTTTATAATGTTGCACAGTCAAAAAAAAGAGCGGTTCAGGATACATTTCACTGCGTGTTGTACGTGTATAACTATGCATGTGACAAATAAAGAATCTTGAAAGCAATTTGAATACTAAGACAGCGTTCAGACTGCTGAACACGGCTTTTTAAAGATGTGTGTATTTGCTATTAATCAGTGAAATTGTGAAGTCATCAAAGCTGATTAATTAAAAAATGTGCAGTTTATTCATTTATTTGTTTTGGTGAATAGTCGATTTTAACTGAGAAATCTTTAAAAAGGCACAATACCAAGCAGCCAGTCTGAACCACCAGACCTAAATGCAGAGAAACAGAAACAGCCTGTTTGATTCTAAAGAAAAGAGAAAAGAAAGGTCTTGGTACTTAAACCCACACAAATGTCATAAGTGGTCCTCAGGGAAGAAGGATGTGGACCTGTAGGATATGGACCTTTTAATGAGGCCCACAGTGAATCAGTACATCCCCATTTTTACAATAAAAAAGTATTTTTACGTTATCGGTGATATATTGCTGCAGTTCAGCAGAGGATTACATTTGTAATTGTGGTTTTTCTCAAAGAGAGGTTACCAATGATTTATCTGCAGGGTTTTCAGTGCTGTGGTGAATTGTGTATAAGTTGGGCAGAATGAATTTTAAAAGTGAAGAAGTCTGTACCTCAGGTTTTGGTTGATAATATATTTATGAGAACATTGAGGTCTATAAAGTTACAATGCTGTTCAAAAGTCTTGAGCCTTGAGAAATACTAATTTCTTCATATTTTTCTAGACTTTCTTGTATTTTTAATGTGGTCTTGAGGAACAGTTCTCCAGGCTTCCTGAAGGACTTTCAAAGACTCTCATT